>JARYHS010013631.1:37574656-37615186 GCA_031002005.1 Vandiemenella viatica | reverse complement strand
ATTTTTTAAATATTTTTCGAAACATATGACTTTGTTCGGTTTATTCCATGCCATTTCTACAAATTAAGACTTTTTGAACCTTCTTTTTTTTTTAATTTACTCAAAGATATTTGAGTCATCTAAAACAATGTTTTTTTTTTCTTAAAAGGTGAAAAAAATCTTATTAAAATCTTACATGGTATAATTATTTTATACTTCTTTTAAAATGATTGTTTTATGATAGTTCAATCTGCTAAAGAGACCATTGTGCATTTTAAATAAGTAGTAAAAAAAAAAAAACAAAAAAAAAAAAAAAAAAAACGTTCTGGCCTCGCATTCGGCAGGATGGCGTTTCGAATCCCCGTCTGGGCATCCAGATTTGGTTTTTCCATGGTTTCCCCAAATCACTCCAGGTGAATGCCGGGATGCTTTCTTCAAAAGGCCATGGCCGAATCTCTTTCCATTCGTTGCCCCCATCCTTTCTCGTCTCTAAAGACCTCGCTGTTAAGAGACGTTAAACAGTTAAAATAAGTAAAAAAATGTTGATAATGATTAAAAAAAGATTTTTAATGGTCTTTTGTAGGAACCATCCTGGCATTCCCCTGTAGTGATTTCGGGAAAACACCGAAAATCGAAACCAAAATCGCCTGACACGGCCCATACTTTATACGCACTGGCTGCTTGATACTTTTTTACTGTATCGTCGATAGTATTTTTAATCGCTGATTCGTCGATGTGGGTTCTTACTCGCTGCGTGGTCGTTACGTATTCTCATTTGTATCTTATCTGTGTTTACTTACTTGCTGGTTCAAAGTTTATTGCTTTTTACTGTATGGTTGTTTTGCCAATGGAGCCCCAGATATGTTCAGGATTAATCAAACGAGGTTTCTAATAATGCGAAACAATAATCATTGGCAGTAGCAAATATGTCTGTGGAGAAACAGAGATGCGATCTCCAATTGAGCATTAAGTGACAATATAGCCAACATTCCAATGTTCTAGCCATATAAATTTCTGTCTTCGCACCTTGGAGCTGTTTTCTGTAGAGTACCTGCTAGACTGCTAGGGTATTTAATTTTATATTTAGTTAGCGTTAGGACAGAATTATCAGACTGTGACATTGTTATATTAATTGATTATTGGCTCTTCGGGTGACGCCGCGTCATGATTCGTGTAGCCGACGTTTCGACCATCCTTCTGTGGTCTTCTTCCAGAGCAGAACTGGCAGTTCATGACGTGGCTTCACCCGGACAATCAAGAATCTACTGACCGCGGAAGCCTAGTTGATTAATGATTAAAATTTTGTTAATTGTGAATTGTATCTATTTCATATTATTTTATTATGTCCCGTTCTACAAATATGAAAAAGTGAAATAGATGTGAAGTTGATGTAAATGCTTCTGATAAGGGATTCATCGCGCTGGAAGTTACTTTATCACTACCTGTTTATAGTTTATCTACTGGAGTGCGCTAAATGACTTCGAAGTTCAGACTGCGGGCTCTGATGAAGTTCAATGCCTCAATGCCACGTAATACACCCATAAAATGGAATTTTACTTAGGGAAGATTTCTCCTAATTTTTTCTACAGTTGGTTATGATGATAATCGTAACATATTTAATATTGTGAATATACAACGAGAAACTGCTTGTTCTATATCTATACTAATATTATAAATGCGAAAGTAACTCTGTCTGCCTATCTGTCTCTATGTATGTCTGTTTGTTACATTTCTTGGAATAAACGGCTATTCCGATCGTGATGAAATTTGACAAGTAGATGTTATTTGCCATTATGAAGGACATAGGATACTGTTTTCTGTATAAATAATACATATTGTCATGTAATTTTGAAAAATTACTGAACTACAATAGACAGACGCAAAGGATGTTTAAGTCTCTGTAGTAACTTCCGGTATAGCGGTCAGGTAGCTCAGTGGTTAATGGGATTGCTTTCTAATATATGGAGCGTGGTCTCTGGTTGAAAACCAGGTAGGAGAAAAGATTTTTAAGAGATCTTTTTGATCTTATGAGACAGTCAGTTGCTCGGATTCCATGATAAATTGTAGATATCACAAATTTAGGGTTGCAATGCGGGGCAAATCGTAGGTGGTCTAACAATGCTGTAGGTGTACACTTTTTTACGCTATATTGATCCCGCAGTCAGTGTTTGACCTGCACTAATAATATTATAAATGCGGAAGTAAGTCTCTATCATTCTTTTACTTTTTGACGACTATATGGCTATACCAATGTTGATGGAATTTAATAAGGAAATACTTTGTATCTGAAGGAAGGACACAGGACATTTTTAACGGTATGAATAACAGTTTTAGTAACTGTATTTTGAGAACTTATCGAATGGTGACAGTCAGACGGATGCGTGTGTTAGTCTATTATGTTACGTCGGTTGCTCAAGCTGTGCTTCTCGCGCAGTCTGTTAGTGTATGATTTGTTAGTACATTTCGTTTAGAGGCAAAACTTATTATTCAACATAGATATTGATTTGCTCTGCACTTTACTATTACTTTGTGTCGGCCTAAAAGTTTCTGTCTCCAGTTTGTCTTCTTTTTTGACATGCCTTGCGTAAACCTGGTTTAGCTCTAGAAGAGCCCGAGTTATTAGAACCCAAGAATCTGATGCTCATGCTGAAGAAAGAAGAAAATACCATGCTGAAATAAAGTTTCCCTCAGTTGACCCCCCTCCCCCAATCCCCGCACCTTCGTTTGTTTTTCTGTTTTGAAATATATTTGAAATTGATTCTCTTCATGAGACAGGTTCAACAGTAGAATGATATAGTAATGGCTTTCCTGTCATATTATGTCGACTCGGTGTTGTTTGGGACAAATCTAACGTGCTATCAGGTTTCTATATCCAATCCTGGCAATGCAATTCTGAGTCTACGATTACGAAGTCACGTCTAGCAGCTAATTCAGCATAGGGCGAAGCAAAAATTTTTGAAGGGGACGTTTCAGACAATTGATGTAGTTGAGGTGTGTCAACTATCAGACATTAGTACCCGGGTATTTCTACTGTCATAATTTTTAAATATATAATGTTTTTAAACCTATGGAATTGTTTTACCTGAGCTTCTTTAACTCTTTGGGGAATTAAGTGTTTCATTTTTTGTATGGGCTCAGAGAAACTTATAATCAAAATACCTTCGTTCGCCATATAAACATTCTTAGCTTTACGCCTCGTAGACCTCGAGGTCATTAGAGGCGGGAAACGAATAGGTGCAAGGAACGAGGATGAATTCGGCCATGGCCTTATTTAAAGGAATCATCCCGGCTTTTGCCTGGAGTGATTTGTGGAAACCAAGGGAAACACAAGTCTGTATGGCCGGACGAGGATTTGAACCCACGTCCTCCTAAATGCGAGGCCAGTGCGTCACTCAACACGCTCGGTGACATAAAAACAAGCCGCGCGCAAAGTACTATGACAAAGAGAGAGAAATTGTTATTAGTGAAACCAGCAAATAATCTCCGTACTGAGAACTATCTCCTTTAAAGGGAGGATTTTGGAACACTAAAGAAAAATATAAGGAGGCCGCCACAAATCTTTTATACGGTTTTATCTGTGCTACGGCAGTAAAGTGTGATATCAGCATAGCAAGCGTGTAGCGCTTTCTTTAAGGACGTTGAATTTCGTATGAAAGTATCATGTATTTGCAGATAAGGAATACAAAAGCAGTCGCCGTAATCTGCCCGTGAAGTTGTTGAATCTTGCGCGAGCTTCGATTTTAGCTGTTTTGAAATAATATATTCAACAACCAATACTGCCTGTACATGCAGGAAAGATAACTTTAAACATATAGACACCTTTGGATATATGTTGGGTGATGGTAGTTACAGTTTTGGAACGAAATATACTCTGCCAACTAAGACATCTCAGCTACATAATACCAGTTAAAAAGCAGATACAGTATGCGCAAGTGATTGGGGATGCAACATAATTACCGTCAAATAATAAACCATTACACTCAAATTACTTAGTTACGTAGTCTAGGAAGCTAAGTGTACTGTGGAAGCGTGTACGGCAGTTTTATAATTAAAAAAATTACTAAGCTATTTAATTAACAGTACTGACAGAGCTGGAAATTACAGCTGCCAAGACTCACTGACATTCAAAGGTTCAACAAACAGCGTCACAGAAAAGGAAATTGTGTATATACAGCTATATGAAATTTAAACTAAAAACAGTCACTCTCTCTGCCTAGTCACAACAAGTAGTTTGCTACTGTGTACAGAGCAAGAACAAATACACAGTCTAGCAGGCAGGATGACGCGCCCGCGGCAGCGTAAAATTAGCACAGGCGCAGCAATAAGCCAACCTCAGTCTCATTCTAGACAATCAAAGCATTTTCTGGTTGCTGTAGAAATGAGGCACAGCCCAGGAAAACCTCTTAAAAGGATACTCAAGTGAGACATCTAGCGCTAAACTTGCGATGTAGGAAATGATTATTTCTTTTAAATTCCCGACATTACTTATGTCTGAACATTTATTTACGTCTTTTAGTCATTCCGAATCGAGACTTCTAGTTAATCCTAAACCACTTTGACCAAGTGTTTAATCGTTCAACAAATGTTATTAGAAGACTATGAATAACAAAACGTTCTCCTCTCGTAAAGTCTTATAGTATTCGAACAGTGTTAAAGTAACGTACGCTTCTTCAAAGAGCATGCCACTTCCTACCGCTTAACTCAATACACCTTTAAATGTATCCGTATTTCTATTGTTTGCAGTACAGAATGAAAAACGAAAGTAATTTTGATTATATCTACTTGTATTTCACGTACAAAAATGATTAAAGCAATTTCACAAATTTATTGTAACAAAATTATATGCCACATTGTCCCAAAACTTTACAATAATATAAAGAATACTCAAAAAGTTTTTTTTATGTTACAAATGATCTATGTGTGCCCTTTTACTGATCCTACATTGATGCTAGTTCGTAGTTCAGGTAAGTTTATTGTTAGAAGGGTCTTAAACACTGTCTTTCACATAACTCGACACACACACACACACACACACACACACACACGTATTTAGGTTGAGAAAGCGTGGAGGCCTTGACGGGAATTGCTGAACATTATTCTCACCACGACCGACCGATCCATTCGTTTCTCAATCTCCTGTTTGAGAATTCACCAACATTGTGATGGAAGTGTTGTGGAGCAAGACTTCAAATTTTTGTGACAATATGTTAAATAAAGTAACTATATTAATTTGTTATAACACTTCAATCATTAATAATAACCCTGAATGTTCTACGAAAAGTCCCAGAACAAAATTTTAAAATTATTCAACTTTTTTCCAAAGTAGTGCCAAGTTAAATCTACTTAATTTGTTTGGAAATTAATATAATCTACAGAATAAAACAGTGTTATAATTAAATGATAAAAAATTGTTTAAGTGGTACGATTATCGAACGTCTTTATTTTCGTGGTTCTGTAAATGAAACACAAATTTTGGTTTCTCTAAAGTTTTATTTAATCATCCTAAGGAGATAACTGTTGCATCATCGAAGATTGAATTGATTGGCCCCTTTTTTGTAGGGCTTTACGCCTCGTCGTCGTCGAGGTCATTAGAGACAGGAAATGACCGAGAAGGAATTCGGCCATAGACTTTTGAAGGAACTACCTCGGAATTCACCTGGAGTGATAGGGGGAAACCATGATAAACCCAAATCTGGATGGCCGGACGGGGATTCAAACCAGCGTCCTCCCGGATGCGAAGCCAGAGCGTTACTGCTCACCCACCATGCTCGGTATTGTTATCAACTGGATATATCAGATATGAGAACAACGTAATGTTGGAAGAATTTTAAAATAGTCCACTTAAATTCACCTGCCCTACATCCATAACCTCAACTTAGGCAGCTTTCTTTCTGCTTTTTATGAATAGCTAATATACGAGTATATCAAAATAAGTATTAATTTCAATGTTTTACAAATTTATTGAGAAACTCTCAAACCAACACACATTTTTAATATTAGTTAATAATTTGGTAGATTTAATAACGTTATGCATATTTTGGAAAAAATTGAGAAAATATACATATTGGTATTAAACGATAGTAACTGATGTATTGCAATAAACGATTTTGTTGGATAACTAGTGGTGATACGAATATACACCAAGAACATAAATTTTTGCATAAATACTGATTACTGTAATCTCCACCTTATTGATTTATGATTTACGCCCTGTCGACTATCAGGGAAGGATGTTGGCATCTGAAAGCGTACTGTTGATGTTTTAGTTAGTTGTGTTTCACATTGTTCTTGTGAAAAACGTATTTCGTTAGGTGGAAAGTGAAGATGTGACTACGGATAACCAATTACAAGCCCTGTTCAGGATGGTCAGTACGCCACAACACAGATTTGGACTCCCACCAAGGACAGTACTTTTCCTCTGTGAACTACAGTTTAACGTGTAAATCTAACATGGAGCTTCCTGGTTACCTCACGTGAATATAGCAGTACTTAAGTGTACTGGTATTTGAAGCTGGGACCCTGAATATATTTTAAAACTGAATATTACTAAGGTAGAGTGACAGTGGTAGTTCGGACAGCTGCTTTCCTCCGACACTTACAGATTAACATGTAACCAGAACAATGGAGCGTCTTGTCTACCTTACAAGAACAGAGATCCAGTACGATTCATCTGATACTGAAATTGCCCAGGCGTCTTGTCTGGTTTTCTCGCAAAGTTGCAATTATTGATAACTACGAAAGTCAAGCAAAACTGTATTTTAGGGATGTGTCAGGTCTATACTGACAAAACCATGGCAATACATAAGTTAATCCCTGGGATTTCGTAATGTTTTACTAATTGTTTCGTTGCATTTTTCCAATCTGATTAATTACATTTATAGAAAATAATGAGTTAGATTATTGTAGTCAGTATTTATGCAATTGTTTATATTCCTACTGCATATATTTATATCTGCTATTGTCCACAAAATCGTTTTTGCCACATATCCGTTATTACCATTTAATACCTAGAAAGTATTTTCGAATTTTCTTTTTGCTTTGAAATAAACATAACGCTGCTAATTACACCTATAAAATAATCAATATTACGAAATTTTCATGTAATTTGAGAATTTCGTGCTTATTTTTTTGTTTTATGTGGGACTTGAAAAGTTTGAAGCACTCGTTAGCTCTTGATAAAATAGAACGAAAAGAAAGCTGTCTGAGTTGAGATAATCGATGGAGGGCAGGTCACTGGGGAGGGGGTGATCCCTTGATCTTTAATTTGTCAAGAACTAACTGTAGGTTATGAATAGAGAGTGAATTGAACGTCGCGATAAAAAAAACTGCGGTGCATTTTTGACCTATTACATTTTTATCTCGCGCCAACTTTGAATAAGTAACAATCAATGTCAATATATACTCACAATGGCAATTTTTACGAGAGTGCGGTATCATTTCCACAATATCAGCACACCACAGATCATCAAGTCTTTTGATTATTACATCTCTTTTCGGAAAATTCCTTTTCTCCGGTTTGTGGAGTTCTGCTACAACTTCATCCATCTAACAATATTATACGCCTTAACAAAGTTATGCATTAGGGAATATGCATGCTGGAATCTCTGGTTCGGACAAAAATTTACGTCAAGATTACGTTGAATTTCTAAACAATCAAACTTTCATATTTCCCGAGGTGTCTACAGAAACGTGCTGAATATGTTTTTCAACTTTGTCAAGTTAATTCAGCAGATACGATGAGCTTTCTTATTTAAGAATAATAATAGGTAGATAGATATATGACAGTACAACGAACTTCGTGAAGACTCTCAACTTAACAGCGGATGTCGTATTGCTGTGAAAATGTATTTTTAATCGTCATAGCTCTAGAAATTGCATTTTAAGTCAAGCAGCTTAATCTAATTAAATGCCAATTGTAACCAACCGGGGGAATTCGGCTTCAGGTGTAAAAACAAAGTTGAAATTATGGAACTGGTGTCCCTCCTGATGCAACCTGCACGAAAAATTGAGCTAGAATCTCCCTTTAGTGTAGCAACAGAAATGGGCCCGAACCACCGTATTTTGACAACTTTTTGTATACATTGTATCTGTAGGAGCAACAGCAACACGTACTCTTCACCTTCTTACCTTAATACTTCTGATTTAAGTGCTCTACACAATTGGAGAATTCAATAGGCAAGCAGACTGGAGCTTTAAAAGATGATTCCATTGTAATTTGAATCCATCATTCAAAACATGATTTATAAAACAGTTCGATTCGATTAGTACCGAAACAAGTTGTTCCGAAACAAGTTGTTCGCATCATTTTATAAACTCTAGAATCTGACACGTGCACATCTTAATATGACATCTGTGAACGCTTAGGTTCTTAGTTCGTCATCACAATGCCTAGCTTTTTTCGAAGTTGAGTGTATATTGTTCCAAGGCAATTTATTATTACTGAGAAAAAAATATGGATTGTTGCAATAATTAAAATCTGATGCAGCAAACTGTCCTCCATTATGCTACACAGGTGTTCCGACAGGCTTTTACTCTTCATCTGCTGGAACCATTGATGGAGACCATTGGGCCAGCAGGCCAATTACGAAGTTGGCAACACTGAGATAGAGTGCCATTAGGGCAGTAAGGCAAACTTAACGCTTTGGAGAGTAGGCGAGGCAAAGTCCAACAAATCAGAGTGGAGAGTACCAGCCACATGGGTAAATGTCTTGTAAAGGCGAGGTGAAAGGAAGCATCGAATTCTAACAGCTACTCTGGGTTAGTGGAGAAAGCTTTTACCTGTTTTAAACGTGCTATCGAAAGTTTCAAACTCAACATTGTGGAAATGAATGTTATATTCGTGCTTCACATACTTAGATCAAAAAACTTCCCCTCGTGGATCAGCTTCACGATCGATATCTATCGAAATAGACAAAATATCGTCGGATTTCTCAAAACTACGTTGTTTAAACAGAGTAGAACAAGACAACAGATAAGTTTATTTCCGGGTCGTAAGGGTTCTGAAAGATAGAGAAACGTTTAGCATATTGAGCCATGACGAAGAGACACAAAGTTCTTATTACGTTACGGTCACATAGGAGCGATCGATAGAGCTCGCAAAACTACCAAACTTCTGTCGTATGGAGAGTTTCCTCGTACCACATAATGAAATGTTACAAGCATGTTATTCTTCTTTACCCAGAAGAAATTAAAGATTGTATTGCTTCTATACAGACTGGGTGCAAGTAAATTACATAAAAAGAATGGTGCGTTCAGTGTATCACATAGTGTTTGTTTTGTCCTATGGTAAAATCCACTCGTTAATGATTTCCTATGACTATTTGAGCCTGCAATTATTTCGTTTCTTTTTTGTTTTACCCATAAAGATTTTTCTGTTGTCAGCAAAATATTACGTCTCAAGATATCAATGGCGCTTAATGATTTTTTGGACGGTAAAGGACTGTGGATAAGAAGTGGGAAGAAAATAAGTCATGGATTTTTGAAGGTCTCATTTTGCAATTCCGTTGAAGTGGTTTCGGGTAACTATAGGAAATAGAAATCTGGATAGCTTAATCGTAGGTTGAATCCGCGCTGTCTCGAACGCTCGTCCCCAACAATATCGCTCAATCGTTAGACTAGGTACTTAATAATGTGAGCCCCGTGAATCCACTCTTATTGTTTGCGTAATGACGTTTGCCTGTGTGTGACAGAATTTGTGAATGCTATGACCAAATTTCGTATATTGGCCTCTTGAGGTTGTAAGAGTTCGATGTTTATGATAATAATCATACGAGTCCGCAAATGAATTCAGTTGAACGTATTTAGACTTGGCTTGGAGATTCCTGTCCACATGACATACGCAAGATTCAGTTCTCATAGATCGATGGGCACAGTGTGCTGGATTGTAGTGGTTTGATAGCCTGCCTTACCGGCTATATGGTCATTCATAGGACTCCGTTATCACCGTCGTTAGAGAATCGAGTCTTATAGTGTCCCCTAAATATGACTAACATTAAAATACTTAAGCAGGACAAGAAATGTGATGAATTCATAATGGGTTGCAACGTGGATCAAGATGCAAGTCGATTCCACGCATAGCTCTGTTGTGAGCTGGCGATATAATTATTTAGTATCTTGAAAGTTCTTTTTTAACCTAATTACGTGGACAGTACATCATGTTTGTGGCTGGATCAGAATCTTGTGTTAATAAAGTGATTTAAAATTGCCTTTATTGAAGGGTTATTGAAAGAAGATATTTACATATCTTACATCTTTGAGGCTATTTATCTTGCTTGAGGTGATAGTTTTTTCAGATCTGTCTCACTAAGCGAACGATACCTGACCTTGAAACTTAATTTAAACAATATTGGACTAAGACGCAATTATCTGAAAACGTGGAAGTGTGATTCTAAAACAAATGCTTCTTACAGCACTTCAAAAACCGTAATGTAAAATTATGTGCACAACCAACTTTTACTAGCTAGAAGTATGATGTCCAGTGATTGCGATCTTGATTTTGTATCATTAACAAATACGACGAAGAGTTAGCTTTAAGTAGCTTTTATTGCATGCTTGTAGTTAATTACTTCTTTCTCAGTAATTTCACTTAAGTGTGAATATCGTTATCTCAGGGTGTAATCATTGTTGGTGGAGTTCAGTTTTCTGTTTTTCCGAATTGTACTCTGGAGCAATTTACGAATGTAATCTCAGAAATATCTCTCTCTTTTTTTTTTTTGTTTAACTGTGCCTCTTTGCTTTAATTTTCCTTTGAGCCACTAGTGTATCGTGACTGTAAATGTATGTTATTTCAATCTGCCCAAAGAATTATAAAATTTTATATCTGGAAAGAGGTGACAGTTATGTTTGGATATTTAGCTCCTTAATAATGGGGGTTCAGATCTTCTTTCCATCCTAGGTATACGCACCACTTATTACCACACTACTTTCCAAAAGCAATTAAATATTCCCTGTACTTGGAAACTATTGTACGTGAAAACATCAAGATCCTAAGAAGATTTTTCTTTGTGTCCTTGGTAATAACTGCGCCACGTCATGTACTGCGTAGCTTAGCCATATGACGGTTTTCTAGGATCATCCTCCATGGATCTACATTTTACAGCTGTCAGTCTTACTCAGCATGGAATCAAGAGACATTATAAGACCGTATGAGGTACGAAACCTTTATGTTAAGTAAAAGGCAGTTATTTGATATTATCTGTGATTTGCCTGTATGACGTGCTATATTAGTATTAAAATGGACATGATTACAGTTGCTAAAAATATTTATTTTTAAAAGGGTTTTTGTTGTAATTTCATCGTAAAATAAGATTCCAAGACTATAGCAACTGCTGTTAGTAGCGAATGTTCTTAAGCGGTCCTCGAACTGTTGTAGAATTTTGACTATTAAGCCCAGCTGGAGGAGGGTGTGTGTTTCTGAAAGCGCAACAGATTTAAAATATAAGATCGAAAGGCGTTTTTTCATAGTGAAAACAAAATGCTGTTACATTACTTTCTTGGTAAATTTCCATTTAGTGGTCGGGTATGCTTTAATGTAAGCTCCTCCAATGTTTCCTATCATTTCACCAACTCTCCTCTTCCATTGCATTAAATTGACTCTTTTTTCCTTTTAACCTTATGACTCGGTCTACCTCTACACATTTTTCATTTTATGCCAATATCTAACATATTCCTTGATATTATCTTCTCTTTTGGTACATTTTCTTGATATGCCATAACCATTATCGTATTGACTTTGCAGCAGTTCCTGATCTATCATCTCGTCGATTGACTCATGTCTCACTTAGTGTATTCCTATTACTCTTTATCGATTCCTGAGAAATTTTTTTCCACTATCTGTATCTACTTTTGCCCCATTCCTTCATCACCTTTACTAAACCAGACGTTGAGACCGGCAAAGGTGATTCCTTTACATTTTTGTGGCATGTCACCAGCTTGTCCGTAGCGTAGGCAGTTAAGGCATTGCAGTAATTACCTGCACGTCGAGCTGGAAGCCGTGTAGAGGCAAAGGTGGCGGCGGCTGCTGCAGGAATGTGCCGTATGGTGCCGAGGAGAACTCTACGAGCAGCTCGGGCCCGCTGGTGACCGCTTCGGGCACGGGCTGTCCGCCGCCGCAGAAGCGCAGCAGCACCGGGTCTCGAGTCGTGTACCCGTCGTACACAGTGACGTAGTCCTGCACCTCGTCACACTCGGACCACACCTGAGGAAAAGGGGACAATCGTTCAGAATCTGCTTTCACCCAGAGAGAAAAAAAGACAGTGGTCATTTGACCATACAACCAGCTACTGATGTGAATTTAAAATGTGATTTCGCACTTGTTTAAACATTTTATCAAGACTCGTCCAAAGTGAGCTTGGAAGTTGCATCTACCGATTATGGTACTTATTCTATCAAATAACTAAATCCTAAACTGTTAGAGATTATGGATGTGAAATTTTTGATAAATGTTTTTGTCTTAGTTATGATCTTAGAAACAGTATCATATATAGCAAATTAGGCCAGGATTGTGAAAAAGTATTTCCGAAAAGAAGAGGCTTATAAAAAATTAACGTTCGTACATAGGATATCTTTACGGTTGGGTCTCGTTTTATTATTTCTATTGTGTATAAATAGCGTTATTAGTTCAATGATATAAGTTAAAAAATAATAACTAAAACATAAAAGACGAACATTGAGAGCTTAGACGAGAAGCAGCAACGAAATTTCTGACAAACAATCTATCATTTATCATTAATACAGAAATTACTTACTCTAATAAGTGTACGGCATGTCAAAACAATTGAAATATTTTTACGGTGCCAAATTTTACTATGAAATTTTCCACGATTGGTATACTACACAATAAGTAGGAAGGTAATGAATTGAGCTGATTTAAACAAATTTACTTGATGTCTTTAACCGGCTATGTGCTTCAAAAACGCCTTGGAAGGTAGAAGAGAGTGATTAATTCTTTTGGATGCCGATGTTACTACTGTTAAGGTGATTATACAGCGCAGTTGCGTGTCACCTTTCTTTAGTTTGATGATATATAATTTGCGAATGAGGATTTTCAGAAGAACAAAAGTTTTTTGAGAATTGAAAACAGAATTTTTACTTCGGTGCCTTCACTCTAAGTGCACTCGAAGTACGAAAGGTTGTATCAATTTGTGATTTATTTTTCTTGAGAACGAGAGGAGAATTAACAAGATTTGCGTTTGTGTTTCTACTTGTTTCTTAACCCTGGTGAATGGATTTTTATATTTTTTTATTTTAAACTACCCGGAGTTATCCTCGCTTTTTCTGGAGTTTCTCCAGTCATGTAATGAAATAATTCTGTTGAAGGCATTTTCAGTGGTGCCAATTTATTTTTTCCACTCATGCCGCACATTCCTGCTGTTTCTTTACTGAGTTTCTTGGCACCGCAGAATTAATATACTAGATCAATTTTGCCAATGACAAAGTGTTTGTGTTTTTTGTAGTCTTTAGTGCAATCATGACAGAATGGTTCCTTTGTCAAACTGTAATCTCTACTTCTTCCGCTTCGCACTTTTCGGACACTAATGTTTTGTTCGTGCGCTTGCGAGTGTTTTCCTTCAGCAACTTCGTCTATTGTATCTCTATTTAGTTCGTATCATACTCTCGTTTCTTGAGCAGTATTTCTGTGACTGCTTGCTGAGTGTCTCATTCGATCCTTTTCTCTAATTTCGTCTCGTTGTTTATGTGTTAAGTTTTCTCTCAATCTATTCCTTTTATTCCATTGTGAAGCTTAGCATGCCTCTCTCTCTTCAGGTGTTTCATTTCTTCACTGTTCCTCCTGTTTCCTTCTTTTCAATTCACCCATAACAAGGTCTTCATTTTTTACATTTCGGTACCCTGTTAAATGTTAATATTTTACACACTAAAATTCCACGTAATACTTCACTTTGACTCATTAAATTTAAAAATTTCCATTGAAATTTTTTCATTTCGTATCACTTTTCCTTGATCCACTCTAATCGCTTTTAAAAAATACACTCACGCATGCGTCTCGCTATCTTTGTATACCCTTCTGAACTGGAGCGTACTCCGCCACAACAGGATAGTGGAAATTTCGAGAAAATTCCAGAAAATTCCTTTTCCATTTTTTAAAACGTTCTAGCAACATTATGGAACATTTTTTACAATATTCTCAAACATTCTCGAATATTGTAGAACATTCAAGAACATTCAGAAACAATATGAGAAGTCTCGGCAAATTCGGAACTCGTTTGACAGCTACTCACTGCCATACAACAGCCTTCGTCAGAGATACAATATTTCTTTATTTATATAGCAAAGAGTTCCAAGCGTCACAGAGTAGAATGCCGCATTAATTTTATTTAAAATTTCTCTCAACAGCAGCCTCGTATCTTCAAATTTTATTTCGAATCCGGTCTTGATGGAATGACAAACCACGGCGGTTTTGTCGCTGTTGTTAGGTGTATATTGGCGGATATGCTCTTAAGTCTCTCCGCCACAGTGGAACCGGTCTCATCAATGTAAACACCGCCACAGCTGCAGGGGGTTTCGTAAACATCCGAAAGTTGGTGTCGCTTGAAACGGTCCTTCACCCTGGTTAATGAGGGTCCAAGCTTGCAGTGAGCTATGTACACTGTTCCCACCTCCACTGCTTTAAAATTTTTCCAATTCGGTCTATGATGCCTTGTACATATGGGAGACACGCGAGTTTCTTGGTACATCAGTACCAGCGCGTAAGTTGTCCTCCATGGGTTTGCTAGTTCTTAAACCCCTTGTGATGTCTGGTTCATGGTAGGCTTTGGCCCGGAATATTCTTGTAAGAGTCTCCATTTCCTCCGTCAGACTTTGTGTCACATACTGTTCTCGCTCTTAGGTTACATATTGTTAGTATATCCCTCTCTGTTGCCAGATGATGATGTTGCGACATGGCGTGCAGAAATTTGAACTTTAAATGTTGCAGTTTGTAAAATTAATATCCTTTATTTGTCCAACACTTTTACAGTCAACAAAAATTTTTTTTAGCATTCATTCAATATACTAACAGAATATTTCGAAGCATACTTCGTCCGCTACATTCTCATCTTTTTTCGTACGGACTTGCTTTTCTTCTGTCTCCACCAAAGATGTTCTTTTAACAGACTGCTCTTTGCTCATCCATAATAACTATTACCGTATCTTTTTCTTTTACAAAAAGAAAATAAATTAAACACAAAAATTCTTACCTTTAAATATACACACATTAAACAATAAAACAGAAATAATACAAACAAAAATGTAAGGGACTATGTTTCCTTACAAGTTGTTCGATGTTATATACAGGGTGTTACAAAAAGGTACGGCCAAACTTTCAGGAAACATTCCTCACACACAAACAAAGAAAATATGTTATGTGGACATGTGTCCGGAAACGCTTACTTTCCATGTTAGAGCTCATATTGTGGACGGCTGTGATACAATACGCCATTCTTCAGGGCTGCATCAGCGCATCAGGGATTCCATGCGACGGAGGGTGGATGCATGTATCCTCGCTAACGGAGGACATTTTGAACATTTCCTGTAACAAAGTGTTTGAAGTCACGCTGGTACGTTCTGTTGCTGTGTGTTTCCATTCCATGTTTAATGTGATTTGAAGAGAAGTAATAAAATGAGCTCTAACATGGAAAGTAAGCGTTTCCGGACACATGTCCACATAACATATTTTCTTTGTGTGTGAGGAATGTTTCCTGAAAGTTTGGCCGTACCTTTTTGTAACACCCTGTATAACCAGTTCATTCATTTCACTGACGAATTGCGTATCTTTTATAACTTTGTAAGTCAAGATGAAACTTTCTCAGTAAATAACTGCGTGTGGTCATCTAAGGACCTTCTAGACAGAGTTTCTTACGAGCTGCGCATTCTGCCTGTGTATTAGCCGCCTATTTTAACCCGGTGATTCTACCGGTATAGGGAAACTAGAGCTTAACTTGGAGCTCGAAACACGTAAGCGTTCTGGAGTACTTTACAAACACAAAGTATGATTTGCGAGAGATGATGGTCCCTGAAGGACCCTGAAAATACCAGCCATTACCCGGATTCGAATTTACACTTCCATGGTGAATTGTATTCTCGGATGGGCACTTTTCAGATGGTGTAAGAACTGCCTCAGATTCCATGCCGTGAGGACCGATGATAAGCTGTTTATGGCTGTCAAAGTACAAGACAAGGCAATGATACAACAACACGACAGTCACCTTGAGCCTGTCGTCGTGGGCCCCGCGCTCGCCGGCCTGCCCGATGCCGCCGCCGTGCCCCTGGCCTGCCCCCGCGGGGGCCGCGCCGCCCGCGCCTCCATCGCCGTGCCGCCGCTCGCCGCCGCCCAGGTGCCTGCTGCGTATGGCGACGAGCTGGCCGCGCGGCTGCCGCACGGCGATGAGCGCGTGCTGGCCCGGCGGTGCCTCGTGCTGGCGCACCGCGTAGTAGCAGGTGACGTTGCGCGGGTACACGCCCGGCCAGTTGGGCGACTGCAGCCGGCACGAGCGGCGCGCGCACTCGCTGAACAGCCGCGAGCACGACGTGCCCGACATCAGCTCGCCCAGGTGGAAGCCGGGATCGGCGCCTGTCGCAACCACCCGTCAGTGTAACACAGATATCGACCACGATTTTCAAACAATTTCTTGTTAATGTGACAGAATGTATTTTAAGTATTACCATGCAAGTGAAGTAGTCCACTTGTTATAGAACAGGAAAGACAGTCTGGTAATCAGTTTCTATGCCTTGGTCAATTTCGGCTAGATTTCAGAGGTACCATTCTGAGGTACCATTATTTAGAGTTATTGCAAATGAATGTGAATGTTATCAGTTATGAAACTAATCGTCACTGTGGAAGTTTAAGGAATTAAGCTATTACTTAAATTTAATGGCTGTATAAACTTACTGACAAGAGGGAGATCTACATCTTCGAAGAGTATTACCACTAGTAGTAATAACCTGATTGCTGGATAGTTAGAGCCAAATAACAAAGTATAACATTATGCAACCCTTTAGTTTTGAGCCCTCTACCTCACTACTCACATATTTGGTTCCTAGTCCTTTAGGTTACCGTCTCTCAAGTTTTTATATTTGATGCTAATACATTATGTGCAATGTACAATTTTTGTCTCTGTCAGTTTTATGTTAAATTCTAGACGGCTTCTATTGAAGAAAAGTAGATAAATTACAAACCTGCACAGTAAGGTTTCAAAGAACATCGGTACAAAAAACAACAGTAGGAAAAAGTAAAAAAAAAAAAATGTATGGGATTAAATATCTAGGTGCCCTTGGTAATGGAAGAATGACTTGAGTAACACAAACTTAAAGTGGTTCGAGATTGTTTAACCACATTGATGCAGATTTATAGAAAAAGGATACTAGAAGGTCTCGTACAAAATAATAATAATAATAATAATAATAATAAAAATATCTTACGGCAGGAATAAATAGACGTTCTTTAAGAACTCTTCCAAGTCCTTGGAAGGGTACCAAAATGATACATAGTGTAGTGGGAGAACGGCAACGTTCTTCGCTCGCATCCAGGACGCGGGTTCAAATTCCCGTCCCGACTTCCGTATTTACGTTTTCCATCATTTCCTGAAATTACTGCAGGAAAATGGTTCCTTCAAAATAGCCATTTTCAGATTAATTCTCGTCCCTTACACAGTCCAATGTCCTCGACGTGTAGACTTAGAGCCATAAGCACAAAAAAATTAAAAACATTCTGAAATGATGATTATAATGTTTTTAAATTTTTCCCAGTATGGCGAAATTCCAATGAACAGGAAGTTAATAAAATCTGGCAATGCCTCATATATATAAAAATTTACAATAGTCGAAAACCAAAAATACAAAGCTTGTAATGAAGGATGGAGTGGTTTCGCTTCTATCAGAGAAAAAAGAAGAAAGTGTATCGCCATTTCTGGACCGTTACGCCGAACATAATTTCTGATCCGGTGAAGCTATGATACTCATTGTGGTCATGCAGTCACGATCTACTTGCTCTGTGTGTAAACTTTAATTTTGAATGATTATGGTGAAGTTGTATAGGGTTAATGTCTACCTAATGTCGCCCTATAGTAGAAATCGTTTTGTGTCTCAGCGGAGAATTAGTGCTACGAATGAATCTCTGTATGTGGAATTTATCGCTGTGGGAAACGCAAGAAAGTCGCCGCAGTGGCGGCCGAGCGGGTCAGTGATGGCGGAAGCACATTTCAGAATGGATGTGACTATTTCACTTGATACGTTTTATTTTTAATCCTATGGCTTTATCCCTCGTCGACATTTAGGTCATTAGAGGTAAGAGAGGACTTGCAGTAATGAACGAGAAGGAAGTAGGCCATGGCCTTTTACAAAGGAACCATCTCGCCATTCACCTGGAGTGATTTCTGGAAACCATGGGAAACCGAAATTTAGGTGACCGGACGGGGATTTGAATCCACGTCCTCCCGAATACGAGGCCAGAGCGTTGACACTCACCTACCATTAGTCGTTTGGTAGAGCAGCTTGTGTAAAAACCAAAGATACTCCACATACTACACAGACATAGAAATAGCAATTTTATAAGTAAAAATTACCTGTCATTTTCCCTTCACTTGTTACTTATTTATTAGTTTACGAATTATTTTACAAGAATTTTATCCATTTAGATTTGCACACTTTCTTTTGCTTTTTTTTTCTGTCAATACTGCAACAAAATCTACGAATGTTGCCATGTTCCTTCTGAATTAACAAAATTCTCAGTGAATATATTAAGAAGACTTTTTTAACTCATCGCTTTTATAGTCAGTTAGTGGTAGTGAAAGTATAGCTAACCTTTAAGTGCAAAGTCATATATCCCCGTCAACAAACACATACTCCAGTAAAATGTCACATTGGTATTCTGTTCTGGGATTAATGAATCGTATCCAGTTAGGATTTTAGAGAAAACGTTGCGATAGTTAATGACGTCCCACGTATGCAATGTGATCGCTGATCTATGTCGGTTGCAGATTTCTGGTTCAGTCAAAGATGTATCGCAATTACAGCTATACACGGCGCGTGCCATTAGTGACTTCAACAAAGGCGGAGTGATGGCGATTTCGCCAATAAATTGAGTTACGCCGCTGTGAATCCAGCGATTACGGACGACACAATGGAAGGGCCGGGCTTCCAGTGTGATCGCGGCTGAATAAACACCATAGCGGCTCATTTCGCTGCTGCCGGGCCAATGTTTACCACCAGCACGGCCGTCACAAAATCGGCGCTAACAGGGGAGGACGCAGTCTAAAGGTCGTGTTTGACCGTAGCGACCTCTGATTCTGCTGAACTGTTTCACTCGCCGTACTAGAGCATTAGTCATGCTGTGATACTGATCGTTGCGAGTCTCAGCTGAAAGGCGTATATTCTCCTAAATTCCCTTCCAAACACACAGCTTGTAACGTACACTTTTCGTTACTTATTTGTTTTGTAGTGAACACATATGAGTGTTACTTTACCATACTTTGAAATTAATACTTTTACTTATATTTCCTGCACCAGAATAGTACATAAGGATTTCCTTTATCCCTCTTTGTCCGTTGCTGGTTTTATTCCGATACTCACGCTGTAAATCAAATTATTATTAATCAAATTCTTATCATACAAATTTATAAACAACTCCTTTGTTTATATCTATATTTCAATCTCAAATAAAACGCTTTCTACTTATCTCACAACTTTTATATTTTCCATTTAACAGACAATCTTTTCCAAAGTCATATTACATTATCTTTATTAAACCATAATTTCCTTGCCCTCAGGCTATTATTTTCTTGTTATTAATCCCGCCAGGATTCTTCGTGGCTTCCATCTAGCCATTCTGTTTTATCTTTCCTCTTAAACCATATTCATTCCTCAAGCAACACGTCCTCTTCCTTCCAAATCTTTTCTTCAAGTCTCTCGACTGTTATTTATTTTCCAGAGATCTCATTATATCCATCTTGATATGCTTTGACCTTGGAACTTAAAATTCAGAGTTAGTAACTTATATACAATTACAATTATTAAATAAAAAATAGCTTTAATAATGTCAAAATCACAAAATTTGAGATTGTGTACCTCACAAGCTCTAGACGAATAAACATCACATTTATACCATGAAGATTTCATTATAAAGTAATCTGTTTAGTTGTAACTGCAGATTCTTTTTTTTATGATGAGAATTTTTTTTATGCATGGCACATATGCAAGAACGGTGCAACATGAAATAGAAATGATTGTACTGAAATTTCCTCTAAACTAATTGTGAATACAATACAATACATTCATTTTCCATAGATTCCAATATGAGAAATTGGCTCTCTGGAAAGTTTTCAGTTTACAAATAAACAATTCATATCAAAAGAGATGTTTAGAGTAGAAGATGCACTAAAGATTTCAGATAATTCTTAAGTGCCGACTCCTACGGAAATTCCTCCAACTAATGTAAAATCAATAACTTTTTTTTTTTTTTTTTTTAATGGCATTCGGCGACTAAGGCCATACAGCCAGCTCACTGTGAATATCATATATCTACCAGTGGATCAGTTTCTGCACTCTGCAGTACATATTGTAACTTCTAAGTATGAACACCACAGGACGGACACCACATTCACAGACACAACACTTAAACACCCATGCCCTCGGCCGGACTCGAACCGGCGACCTTCGGCACGCGAGGCCAGTACTCTAGCCCCTACGCTACCGAGGCCGGCAATCAATAACTTAGAAGAAGCAACAAGCGTATGCACAGTAAATTTTATCCTTTAAAATCATTAATGTATCTTAAAAAAGACCTAATGTGTTTCCATGAAATAATTAGCTGATTTAATTTGTATACATAATCCCGCAGTTATTAAGTTTGCTTTACTGTTAGAGCTTTGTTTTTCCCTCTTGTACACGGAGAACATACTAGACGACATAAGGTGTTGATGACTATATCCACATCAATTCCTAGATTTATTGTTTGCTTGAACTACGAGTTGTACACACATGTTTTTATTTGACTCGATTTCAATCTACAGCAAAAAATCTTTGTGAAAATACCAACTGTAATGGGTGAGGCAAGATTAGGGCCTCGCTTCCTGTAGTACTTGGTTTCGATTTTCGGCCTGATCATCCAGACTTCGGTTTTCCCGAACTCATTCAAGGCAAATGACGAAATGGGTCCCCTGTAAAGATCATGGTGGATTTTTTCCCATTCCTTGTTCGCAATCCTCATCAGGCAATAGCGACACAGTAGCTGACGGTCCGTGAAACTTAAGTTAAAAAATTATGAGTTAATATTTCTTACACTAGAGCCACAGAGGAACCGGAAACAATATATCTCGTTTGTACAAGATTCTCTAAAATAATTAGGCCAATTTAGGTAGCTATTAATGTTTTAAATTCTAAAGTTGTCACAATAGCAAATATCATTTTAGCTAACCTTGTTTGTGAAAACTACGCGAAATAGACACCCATAAGTTGGCTTATTTTTTTAAATTGGATTTATGATTTCGTCTACAACAAGCTCATTAGAGCTTGGACAAGAAATTGGGTGGTTGAGGACCAGGCATTTTATGAAGGAAACCATCAGGGCATCTTCCTATAGTGATTTCATGAAACAATGGAATGCCGAATACACGCACGTACCAGACTCTGTTTAAAGATAGTGATTTTATAAACTGTAGATGGCCAGTGCGAAAATATAGCGAATGACTTCTTATGAATAACAAGGTTGGTAGTATGTTGCAGGACGAAAGAAGAATCGGTTCATTTGTAGCTATTTTTTACTGGTCAAATGAAATAAATACGCAGCAAAACACTTACGTCTCACGAAACAATTAGAGATTACGAAATGTTTCCATAACAGAAACAAAAATACCCGAAAAGCTTCTTTCTCTGGAAAACACAGACAGTTTATCAATATCTCTGTGATATTTTGTGCTGCTATCTAGTGGCATGCGACCACTCCTTATCGACGCCAGGGCAGCTTAACAGTTTTACTCTGAGCTATTGCATGCCCGTGCTCTTGACCGCTCATAATTTTGCCATTTACGAGTTGAATTTAGAAAAATTATTTTCTTTATTTCTTTTTTTATTTTTATTTGTAATGGCATTCGTCAACTGATGCCATACAGCCAGCTCATTGTGAATATCATACTTCTTTCAGTGAGTCAGTTTCTCCAGTATATTTAGCTTCTAAGGATGGACACCACAGGACGGACACAACATTCACACACGCAACATTTAAACACCCATGTCCTCGGCCGGACTCGAACCGGCGACCTTCGGCACGAGGGGCCAGTACTCCAGCCCCTACGCTACCGAGGCCGCGAATTATTTACTTAAATAATGATTTATATCAAAGCAGAGAACTTAATCTTTAAAATGATACCTCAGTTACCGAGTGTGGTTAATCATAAAGATAGCTCGTCACAAAAAAAACACCTTTTAGAAATAAAATAATGACAGTTTTGGAAACTCTTTTACAGTCATCCAGTGAAGTGCAAAAGGAATTTGAAAGAAAACGGTGGCAATGAAACAGATATAAAAAAGCAGATTGATATACGTACATGTAAACGGATAACCTGTAGTAAGTCTTCAACAGTTAGAAATTTTGTAATAAAAAAGTTGTCTCTAACATGAAGATACATCTAATGCGGATTTCCACAGTGCCCTATAGAGTGGCAGATTGCTGGAGACGCGCCTCTTTGTGTGAGTTGCTGGGTGTAGGACTGTAGGTCTGTCCCACTTTGAAGGCTCTGCTTGCGTCTCCTCTAATTTGACCCGCAGGGTTATTTAAATACTCAGCTCAGCTAACAAGAGTGCTCCAAAGTAATCAGCCCAGCTTTATGTCGTTGAAGAAAGGTTTTCTTGACGTTTACTGAAAGTCTCTGCCCCAGTTGCTATAATTACTCGAATTATTTCAAGACCCCTTAATACGCCCGAGAGGAGCTCTACAGAGACTGCACGCTCTACATCGTGCCGAGTTTTGTCAGCTCTCTTTTCGAAAAGAAAAATCTTACGTGCCTTTAACGGAGCTTAATTAACCCAGACGCGTCATTTATCATGTCTTACTTTTGTCTACAGGAAACGCTTTTCGAAAGCTAATAAATTCCTTTAGTGTTTTATCAGTAGCTGGAGGTCCTTTTAACCTGATGAAATGCTTTTACTTCCACTACATTACCTGATTTAAATCTGTATCGATCACCTCAAAGCATTCCATTCTCCTGTTAACGGCTTTATATATCAGCCAAATACCCTTTATAGTAGAGTCGTTTACGAAAGTAACGTCTTTCACGGAATTTGGTTTACTTAAATGTTTCTTATATAAAGAAACCACTTTGTTCTTAGCAGCTTCACTGACAGGGATGCGAATTCTTCTGAGCCATCCATTTTGATTGCATGTTCTTGAAATATTGCTTTGTTGACACAGTGCTGAATAATTTCTTATGGATATTTCACGAATCGGATGGTGCCAAAACATTTTAAATGATTGATATTCCCGCAATTTTTACCAGTTGATTTGGTGAAATACCTAATGCGAATATAACTCAAAATATTTTTTTCAGCCTGGTACAACCAAAATCATGCCAAAAAGTGCCTAAATAGTTAATAATTTGAAACTACCAATAAAAGACGTGTTGAGGGTGACCAATATGTGAATAAAAGGCATTATAAAAAATAGTATAAGTCTGCTTAAAATAAAAAATATTAAAAAATTATTTAATAAGAAAGTAGTTAATTTACTAGGAGATTTGAGTTGAACAAAACAAAAATGGTTGTTTCTTCGGTACATTTATTATAAACTCCATCTGACTATTGAGAGATGAAACCGAGCGTGGTGGTGTAACGGATAGCGTTCTGGCCTCGCATTCGGGAGGACGGCGGTTCGAATCCCCGTCCGGGCATCCAGATTTGGGTTTTCCATGGTTTCCCCAAATCACTCCAGGTGAATGCCGGGATGCTTCCTTCAAAAGGCCATGGCCGAATTCCTTCCCATTCCTTGCCCCCATCCTTTCCCGTCTCTAAAGACCACGTTGTTAAAAAGGGACGTTAAACTGTTAAAAAAAAAAAAAAAAAAAAAAAAAAAAAAAAAGAGAGATGAAGCTAAGAAACCAAGTATGAACTGAACGTGGATTAGTTTTTGTCTCCAAACCATTGCTATGTTGTCATTCTGGTTGTTAGTAATTCAACACAGATAATAGTTTTTAGAAAAATGCAACTGTTTTGAGAAGTTACGGTACCTATTGAGTATCACTAAGGAAAGCATCGGTCTGAAGGAAATTTTGTCACAAGAACAACACTTTGCCTATGATTCAGCTTCTACGTTTGAATGTACTGCTTTGCTGGTAGTAATCGGAATGAGTGAATCTTTATTTTCAACCTCATGTTAAAGCAGTATCTAGTTATGGAGATGACGTGCAAGGAACGAGCCAGACCTTACAGCAAGAGCAGCCTTATGTAGCCTGTGAAGTTCGTTACATGTCACACGTTACCCTTCATTTTTTTCCCCATTCTATGTGAATCTTCCAGCGGATATTTTTCCTTGAGATACGTCACATGTCACAGTACTTTATTATTTTTCTGCTATTTTTATTTATGCTTCTATTTAATTCTCTTTCTTATTCGCTACTCAATAGTTTCTTCTCTTGCACATTATTTTTTATATTTCAATTAAGGTTTTCGTGTTAATAGTGTCGACTATTTTTATTGGGATGTTAGTCTCACAACATTATTTTGTAACAACTGGTTTTATTTTAGGGGACTATACAAAGAATGGACGTTACTTATAAACCTAGTTTCAGTTCTTGTTTTAAACCGAGCGTGGTGGGTGAGCGGTAAAGCTCAGGCCTAGCATTCAGGAGGACGAGGGTTCGGATCCCCGTCCGGACATCCAGATTTGGGGTTTCCATATTTTCTCTAAATCACTCCAGGCGAATGGCGGAATGGATCCTTTAAAAGTCCATGGCCAAATTCTTTCCAGTTCCTTGCCCACAGACCTTTCTTGCTTCTAATGACCTCGATGTCGACGAGGTGTAAGGCCATAAGAAATATCAAAAACTTTTGTTTTTAAATACTTTTTTACTCGAGTTGTTAGATTTAGGGATATAGAAAATCTTCAGTTTCCATGTTATTCATACCATGCTGTCCTGTCTGTTTTTGTAATCTATTTAGTTATCTTTAACTTTTATTGGTTTCTGAAAATTATAGGAATAAGTTTTCTTTATGTTTTCGCAGTACAGGAAATCTTCAAGAACTATTTCCGTTAAGGCTTGTAATCTCTCTTTTTTTTTTTTTTTTTAAAAAAAGGTATCTGTGACTTATCCGTCTAGTGCAACTAAATAAAAACTGCGTTTTTTGGCACACGCGTTTCGATTTATTCAATCATCTTCGGTGCCGTAGAATTTTTGTTTATAGTATGTTTACAATTCTAATCAGTTATTAAGTGTTATGAATATTAAATTCAACTTACAGTTTTTGTTTCCTGTTTTTATATTGAAGTCTGGGGAAGTTCCACTCCAGTGCTTTTTCTGATGCTTATATGTGTTCCGCACATACACTGTGATGTCTTTCTATTCACAAAAACTTTCTTAATTATTGTTTACGCTCTGTTCTGTACGAGCATTTGTACACAAACAGAAAAGTGTGTAAACAATAGTGTGTTTTCAAAATGAAGAAAGTTTGTGCGAATAGAAAGACATCACATTGTATGTGCGGAACACATATAAGCATCAGAAAAAGCACTGAAATGGAACTTCCCCAGATTTCAATGTAAAAACAGGAAACAAAAACTGTAAGTTGAATGTAATATCCATAACACTTAATAACAGATTAGAATTATAAACATACTATAAACAACGCCAAAGCATGTAAATAAAACTGTTCTAGGGCACCGAAGATGATTGAATAAATCGAAACGCTTCTGCCAAAAAACGAATTTGTTTTATTTAGCTGCACTAACCGGATAAGTCACAGAAACCTTATTATTAAAGCAGACAAGGAAAAAAGGCCTCAATCTCAACATTGTAATCTTTTACTCGTCGACATCGATGTAATTAGTGCAAGCAGAGGTATTCGTTATTTTCCGGTTGCCTCCGCAGGTCACATCGCCTAAGTAGTTTTGACTGCCGAGCTGACTTACACATATTGTCTCTAATACCCGAAAAGGTTTCCCTGTACAGGTGACTTCAACAGGTAAACCTCTGCGGTAAACAGTTACGGTGATTGTTGCTGGACTGCTATGTGAGGCCCACCTGTTGCGGTGAGCCCGTAGCGGACGACTGCGGCTGCCCTGGGCAGCGTCTTGTAGGCGAGGCGGAAGTCGAAGGCGTGTCCGGCGGCGGACTTGGTGAGTCTGAGGACGCGCAGCAGCAGCGACACGGAGCGGGACTCGCTGACGTAGACGGCGGCGCCCCACGACGCCCCGCACCACTCGCCGCCCCCGCGCGGCCGCTCCGCCTCCGAGATGTGCAGCGCCCCGTCCGGGCAGCCGTCCGCCGTGAACGACACGAACCGGCCCAGCGTGAAGCTCTCGAACGTCAGCTACAACGCACAACACACACGGTTCAGTTTCACAGCTTGCGTATCGATTTATGAAGTGAAAACATCTGCAGGCGAGTTACGTGATGTTTGGACGGGGGTAAATCTGTGAGTTCGTGACGTCACTGTCACCAACATGCCAGCTATTTAGCGCGTCATCATCACACCATCTGTTGCACGTAGGAAGCTTTTCGCAAAATCTTTATATATAAACACAGTTTTTATCCGATTTTGATGGAACTTCGCATACAAATACTTTAAAAGAAATAGAAAAACACCAGATACGCTGAAAGAATTTAAAATCAAAATTCGAGAATGACAGGGGTGATTGGTGGGAGGAATTTACACTCAAAGTATATGAGATAATAAAAAATAATAATATGAAGAGAAAAAAATGGTAAATGGATGACTTTGGAATTTTAAAATCAAAATTCAGGAATGACAGGTGTGATTGGTCGGAGGAATTCACACTCGAAGTATATGAGATAATAATAATAAATAATAATATGAAGGGGAAAAAAATGGCAAATGGATAACTTTGGAATTTTGCTACCGGAACATGCTCTCCCTCACAGTTAAATTAAATTATGTAAATTAAAAATACGTACAGAGGAAAACCATTACGAACTTATATACCAAGAAAATCTCTTGGGAATGATAATAGAAATTCTCTCGCGTATTCAATGACACTGTAGGAATCATAGCTTTTAGCGCTTTTAATGTGATGCTAATTCAATAATCTCCCATGATGTATAACAAATGTTATAATCGAGACCACGACTGATGTCATATTTACAAAGTTAATGTAACCAAGTGTGGTGTTTGAGTTAAAGAACAGAAAACTCCAGCTTTGATAGCTTCTGACACAAGGAATCATCTAACTTATGACTAACTCAAAATGTTTTACTGATTGAATCCTTAGGTGCTTGTGATTAATAATTCGAAAAATTCTTCCTAATGTGATAAGAACTGAAAAAATTAACTAGGAGCTATGCACATTTGAAAATGGCGCCCACAAACAGCTGTGAACAAATATCGCCAAAATTTGTATGTACACGCAACAGATGACTACAGATAAATTCAATCTATTAGCATGGGATATATCACATGAACACAGTTTAGTTGCTAGAACAGTACGTACCTGACAATCAAAACATATTTCGGAATCGTTTTGAATACTAGTTTTTTCTGTGCTAACGACTTATAATGCGAAATCTAACAGTTTAATTGCTCCTTAAACACAGGGACGAAATTAATTAATGTTGTAAAACGATCTTCACCTAACTCATGTAGTAAAAAAAGAAAACTAACCCCTAAATAGTACTGAAAATTATATTGCCATTAATCCCACGGAAAACTTTGAAACGATCTTTTGCAGGAGGAATCGTATAGTGAAATTGAACAGTATTTAATTTCTCTGCATCATATTAAACAACAGCAGCAGTAAACGCAGCGTCAACATCAAAGCAGGTACTAAAACGCAGTTCTCGTTATTACCAATCAACATATAAGCCCGTAAAAACTGACGGCTTAAATAGAGAGTTCTGACAAGTCATTTGCTCGCAACTGCTTAAATAAATTTAATTGTTATAAAATAACACTCAATACAATTTTTCGTGTTATACACGGTAGTAAAGAGTTTAATTTGTCATCCTGGTCTAAATTTTATTTCCTTCTAACCACAAATCGAAAAAATGACTTCACTGATAATTGCATCAGTGAAAGCAAAGAAAGTTAAAAATAAATATTAAATACTTACGTTATACCATGTAATATATAATTTTAGTCGTGGTGTAGGCCTCTTGAATCGCGATCAGTGTGGAACTACGAGACGATTTCAATAATACGACGCGCATAAATAACTTAAAGAATGATTTTTTCTTTTTAAGTTTAAACAACTCCTTCGTACTGCTATAATGACGAATATTAATATTTCTGCTCTAAAATGTAAGCATCCATCGAACGCGCATTAATACACTCATTACATCGCGAACCCATATCTCTTAGCTTACTCTAACAGCGATCAGAGAATATATCGAAATACATCGAACGATATACATAAACAAAATACCTACTTTTATTTTAGTTTTGTGTCAATAATATTTTTTTTTTTTTTTTTGCCGTTTCTTATAACTAAATAAAATTGCTATAAAGTAATGCTCATAGCTCTGATTTTGTAATGTTGTACACATTTCGATTGCAGTTTACAGTTGGAACTACTTATATGAGCCTGAAACAAAATAATATTGAACAACTAAATTGTTTTTGAGAAGACTTAAATTATTCATGTACTCTGTTGTAACGTCAAATACCAGTTATCATTCTGAGCCAGGCAAAATTTCAGTCTAATCAAAACTTCCGCTAACGTTGCTGTTCAAAAATTAAAGCTTTTATTTTACATTTATATGGGCAAATAATTTACCTTAAACATCTTCATCGAACGAATATAAATAAATAAAAGAAACTAATAATTAACACGTTAATTTAAATTGAAATTACTTGGTTATGGCCACTATTCACTCACGATTAACTAAGTCGAACTGTTATTAAAAAACACTTCTAACCACGTGTTGGTACTAACATCTCTGACCGTTGTAGCGTGACGTAAGCGTTAAGGTCACAGTGAATCAAGGATCAAGGCTAGTATTTTATAAGTGTTTATAGTGACTTCGGCATAAAATATGCAAGTTCTTGCTCATTCTGAAGTAATATCAGCCGTAACAGAAGTGGAAGAGAGATCAACTATATCGATAATATTTATAACAGCAGAACCTGAAAATTAGAAATATTACACACCAAACAGCAATGGAAGATACAGCACCAAACTAAGCGGCAGTAATATGTGTACCAATGCATTTAGTGCCTTCTGAAAAAAGCTAATTAATGTCAGCGTCAATATTTCAATCCCCTTTATGCAGAAAACTCTTAGTAGCAGCATGAAAAATAATAATAATAGTTCTGACACACTACACAAATCTGGGACGACATTGAAGGACAGATTACCTTAGGACGTGATGAATAATATACGTCAGACAGCGAACGCAAATGCAATCTATAATAAAAATAGCAGGAGATGACAGCAATCATTCAAGAAAGTAGTGTGTTTCCATTTGTAGTAGGTTTTTTAGTTAGACTAATATATTCAAAATCATTATAAAACAGAGGAACAATTAGTTATAACGGTTACCAATATATTATTAATCTCTGCTATAACCTAAAGCTACTCATACAGCAAATTAAGAAGTCTATGAGGTATAGAATTAATTTATTACAAACAACAATTTGTATCATCATGTTCGTAAATTTAAAAAAAATTAAAGTCAGCTAGATTTAATTCTATGAGCTGCCGTTTATAAGCAGTAAGTTAATACTGAACAAATGTAAAAATATTTGAAGTCCGCTCATATAGCTGATGGAGTTTTGGTCCGTCAATTTAAAGAGCTGCAGGTCGAAGAAAAATATTGAAACCTTAGAACATCGCAATTCAACTGAGATAAATCGACTCTGAAAATGACTGATGTGTTTAGCATAGTTGGCCTATGTTGTTTGCGTTTTAATGAATCAAATATGAAGAAAGAGAAAGGTTGAAGCTCCATTCAGGGCTACTAGTGTTACAAAAACATTTTTTTCTCCGACTTGAAAAAAAAAAACATGAAAAAAACCATGAAAAAAAAGTTTATTTTTCTGGGACATGTTTTTTTTTTTTTCATAACTATTAAATCTCAAATTTGTAAGGCATTTATCGTTTAATATGACTATTTTAGAGTTTATACTAAGTACTTATCTTAATTTTTAAATCTACTATATTTTTCTGGTTCAGTAGAATAAAAAATTACAAAAATATTGGAAACATTGACTGAAGATTTCTTTTACGAACAGGGACTTCCCGAAGAGGCTAGGTTGCGCGAAAAGGAATGCCCGTTCCCCGTTGTTTGGATTGATACTCGCTACTTGAACCAGTGCTGCCAGCTCTACGGATTTACACGTAGATCTACGGATCTTTTCAAAAAATTAAGAATTTTTTTGCCGTTTTTGACTCTATTTATTACCAATTTTGCTTTCCTTATATTCGTATATTTGTTAAACTCTCAGCGTATAGTGATACTGAGTCATAAAATTGTCAGTAATTATGAATCGTTTCCTTGAAACAGTTTTCGTAAACCAACGATTGAAAAGAAATAAAGCTCCTATTTTGTATGATAATAAATTTAAATTCAAACTTAAAAGACCGTAATACAGAACTATAGGCGCAGTCTTTATGCACAGTGTGTACATTGCTCACAATTTAAAATTGCATCTCAAAATCTTTTGCGTACAATACAAGAACAACCAGGAAAAGAAAATGTAACTATTTCTGAAGTCTAGAGGAGACAGAAGAAGAAACAGAAAATTCCGACACCGATCAAACAAGTGTTGGTAGTGTTGATACTAGTGAATGTGGTACTGACATAGAGGATCAATAAAATTATGTTACCTATATAGATACATTTATCGATCATTATGTAAGACATTATATGATTCAGTAAGATTTAAAACACACATGTAAAATGTAATTTTCGTAAATAAAACTATAATTTATCAAATATATTGTTTTTATTAAAAATAAACCAAATTTAGAAAAAAAACGGTGCAAGGTTTTTTTTTTAAATATTTTTTTCAAAAAGATTATTTTTTTTTCAATTTGCAACACTAGGGCCTACTCTTTCCAAAGATTTCCGGGCGGGCACCAAACTTAACGTTCCCATCAACTGCTTTCTGCGATTGAATTCTAGTGGCACCTCTTCGCTTAATAGGCTTATACACTGAAGATCCAAAAGTCATGGAATAGGAAGATGGTGGTAGCGTGGCAAAAGAAACGTATAAATGCGACATGAAGTGCAGGAACTTTCGTTTGCACTGTCGTGAGTAGTGCGAAAGGTTTGCTGATCTAATTAGGGCCGCACAATACGAATTAACAGACTCTGAACGCGAGATGGTAGTTTGTTAGACGCATGGAGTATTCCATTTCCGAAATTGTTCGTGAATTCAACATTCCTCAATCCACTGTGTCAGGAACGAGCCGTGAATATGTAATTTTCGGCGCCACCTTTCGTCATGTACAACGCAATGGTGGACCATATCTACTCAATGACCAAGACCGCCGACGCTGAATTGATGGGTCAGTATGACAGACAGGCAACACTGCTATAAAGAACAGCAACACTCCGTGTGAGATGTACGACTGAAGTGTCCGCGTGGAAAGTTTTGAAAATTTGGAGTTTACGGGATATGGCAGCAGAAGACCGACGCATGTGCCTCTGCTAACAAATCACCATCGGCTGCAGCGCCTTTCCTGGACTCGAGAAAATTTCAGTTGAACCCTAGATGAATGGAAAAGGATTGCGTTGCCAGATGTATCACGATACCAGTTAGTAAGAACTGATGGAGGGGGTTAGAATGTAGCAAAGACCCCAGGCCTTGGTCCCACGTTGTCAGGAAGGAAAAGTGCAATCTAGTGGCGTCTCCATTCAGTGGTTACATGGCGTCGACTGAAAGATTCTCAGCGTGGTGTATGTGGTAAGGCGTACTTCCTATTTTGCGAACCTGGGTTCAAATCCCCACACTGCAAAATATTTTTATTTCTTTTTTATATGCACTAATCATTGAGCATTGATTTTATTTCATTTAAAATTCACTTAAGAATTTTTACTATACGAAATAACTTTTAAAACAAAGTATTACAGAAGATATAGTCCCAACTCATTTCAATGTTGATAAGTTTATTGTATTTTTTTTTTTAATGAAACAGGTATATTTCATGTTCTACATTTCTATACTTGTATCTCTACAATTAATATCATAAAGCAAATGTATTACATCAAGAAGGTCGGGGGTTTTTCCCCCCCTTACCGCAGTTATACTTATTTCCGTGCAGTGGTGGTAACATGTAAATATTTGAAAATAACATTCTGTCTGTTGTTTCGCATAATAAAAATGCGTAAATGAATTTTAAATGAAATAAAATCAATGCTCAATGATTACTGCATATAAAACAAGAAATAAAAATATTTGGCAGTGTGGGGATTTGAACCCGGGTTCGCAAAATGGGAAGCAAGCACCCTACTATATACACCACGCTGAGACTCTTAAACAATGCACTAAAATTATAATATTTAAAAGAAATGCACATATGTTTGCGCATTAATTTCTCGATACCTGGGGCTCATTTTGAAGAAATAATTGTAACACAGACATATGAAGTAAATGTCCTTCAACATATACTCGGGGGATCGAAATCCATTCTGAACAGGTCTGATGGTCTCCAAGTGAGACCATTGGCTGGAAGTCTTTACGTTCAGCTGTTTGGAGACCGTTTGAAGTCGCTTATGGCCTTCATGTTCCGAAACAACGATCGACTTTTCCAGGACGATAATGCACTATGTCACTGGGCCAAAATCGTTCACGACTGATTTGAGGAACATTTTGGACAATTCAGCGAATGATTTGGACACATAGATAGTTAGACATAAATTCGGTCGAATGATCAGTTCGTGCACAACAGCCAGCACCGGCAAAACTTTCGCAATTTTCGACGGCTGTAGAGGAAGCATTGATGAATATTTTTCAGGGAACTTCACACGACTTGTTGAGTCAATGCCAGGTCGGGTTCATGCATTTCGCCAGAAAAATGGCCTCCATGACTTTTGACACTTCAGTGTATAATCAGTTGCAGCAACGAGTTTATCCTCATTCCAGAGCTGTAAAAGTAACGATGTATTCGTTACTGAGTAACGGGTTCGTCGCCTGACTCCATGTACCGAATCGTTACTCACAAATTCATTTCGTTACTCGCATGTTTCGATACTCGCATGTTTCGATACTCGCATTTGTAGTATACATGCGAACACGTTTCAGCTCCGCAGTTAACTAATTTTGACAGCGTAAAGACTAATTTTGTAGTTTTTATTTTGTTTAACATTAAAATTTACAGTGCATAATTTGTAAATACAAAATTTGTAAGGATAATTTGAGAAAGTTACTGATTTTTATAGTTCATTAGTGAGGTATATTGATTTCAAACATTTGTGAAATTTGTTTATTTTAAGAATTGATACCTTCTGTTTTATTTTATAGTGTAATTTACAATTTAAAAGAGTTGTCTAATACTTTTTGATATATATCTCTGCACTTGTTATGTTCTAATAATATTTAATAAAATTGCAATGGATGCCTATACACTCATCTTCCCCCTTTTCTTGTATCCACCTACATTTGCCCCCTGCAAATTTTAACTTTAAATTCTTTCAAAGTTTTTGGTAAATTATTCATAATTTCTCTTGGCAACATATTCCAATCCCTGACACCCTTACCTAAAAAAGAGAATCTTCCTACACCCTTGTGCCTGAAATCGAGTGCAAGATTGTGGTCATGGTCTTCTTTTCCCTTCCAAGCATTAGTTTTAATTTTTACACCAATATCTTTCCATGCCTCATCATCAATATACGCCTTAACACTTTCATTACCCTCTTCCCGTCTTCCAATGAAACTTATTCCAGCTGTTTTATCATATCTGTTAGTCTACTGATTGCGTTCTGCGATAATTTCCAGAAACAAATCTAGCAGGACTTTTTTCCAGTTACAGTATTCCATAAACAAAGAACCAGGTACAATGACTTTATTCCTTTTGCGTGGTGTTAGTTATTGTATTATTACCGCAGGATTCAGGTGATCAATCATCAATGCGGTTCTGGCTTTGATTTTGAATGTTTGTTGTAACCACGTCGCAACAACAATTAATCTAATCGCATGTTTGTCCTGTACCTTTGTTATTGATTTAAAAGTTTTGAATATTGATAGTTTTAAAATAAAACAATAAACGCGGGAGTCAATAGTATTCTGCCTGCAGGCCCGATTTGAACGAAGTCGTCCCGTGTGCGATGAGATGCGATGCTTCATGCTAGTCTTCGATTGTACCGAAAGTAACGAGTAACGATTCGAAAGTAACGGGTATTGATTTGTTTAGTAACTAATTCATTCGGGTACAGAATTTCTCGTCACTTTTACAGCTCTACCGCATTCACGATTTGGCCTACCAGGTGCACGGAGACTATAAGTAAAATTGACGCAACTCAATACTCAAATAAATTATATTTTGCTAAAACTACAAATTTAAGAATACATTTTTATTCTTGATATTATGCAGACAGTTACATTCAGTTTTATATTCTCTGCATACGTTTGTCTATAGGCGAAAATTGTAGCAGAAAATGTGTGAAATTTACTGTAGAAAGTATTTTCAGAACCGTCAAAAGCTACCTTAAGCGTAGTAAATGAATGCATAGTGTTGCAAATTGAAAAAAAAAATACATAATGATTTGTTTTCAGATTTGTGAAAAAACATGAAAAAAACCTAGCACCCAGTTTTTTTTCTAATTTTTTTTAATCAGAAAACAATATATTTGACACATTATAGTTTTATTTACGGAAGTTACATTTTACATGTGTGTTTTAAATCTTACTAAATCATATAATGTTTTACATGATTCATAAATGTATCTATATATGTAAAATAATTTTTTATTCATCCTCTGTCAGTACCACATTCACTAGTACCAGCATTACCAACACTAGTTCGGTCTGTGTCGAAATTTTCTGTTTCTTCTTCTCTCTCCTCTAGATCCATAACTTCAGAAATAGTTCCATTTTCTTTTATTGGTTGTTCTTGTATTGTGCGCAAAGTACGCACTGTGCATAAAGACTGCGCCTATAGTTCCATATTACGGTCTTTTAAGTTTTAATATATAATCTATTGTCATACAAAATAGCTTTATTTCTTTCAATCGTTGGTTTATGCCAACGATTGCAAGGAAATGATTCATAATAACTGACAATTTAATGACTCAGTATCACTATATGCTGCGAGTTTCACAAGTATACGAATATAAGGAAAGCACAATAAGTAATAAAAAGAGGCAAAAAACCGTAAATATTTTTAAAATTCCTAATTTTTAAGAAAAGATCCGTAGATTTACGTATAAATCCGTAGGGCTGACACTGGTTCAAAAGCGAGTATCAATCCAAACAACGGGGATTCCTTGTCGTGCAACCTAGCCTATTCGGGAAATCCCCTTTCGAAAAAGAATACTTCAGTCAATGTATTTTTGTATTTTTTTTTTTTTTTACTGAACCAGAAAAATATAGTAGATTTAAAAATTAAGATTAGATAAGTATTAAGATAAGTACAATACAAGAACAACCAATAAAAGAAAATGGAACTATTTCTGAATATTAAACGATAAATGCCTTAAAAATATCAGATTTTGTAGTTACGAAAAAAAACATGTCCCAGAAAAAAACATGTTTTTTTCACAGTTTTTTTCATGTTTTTTTTCCAAGTCAGAAAAAAACCGTTTTCTTTTACAAAACTATGTATGCAGCTTCGCTGTATGAGTCTACAAAGACGGCTTGTCTTTTGTTTTTAGGTATCTTTGTGTGCTGTGTGGAATACAGTTAGAAGAGCTGAAAAACATTTTGCTATTCAATATAAACTGAGATAAAACTATTTCTAAGGATTCTTTGAAAATAACTTGGCGTAAGTGAGGACATATGCGAATAGAAATGTAATGCTTTACGTGTTATGTACCTTAACACTTGTTAGAAAACTAAAGTGAATGGATCTTTCTGTTCTAGAAACGCTTTTAACGAATACAACTTCTAACTTCAAACGTTAGACACGGTAAGTAGATAACGTTACATATAACATCCTGTACGTTTGTACTTCGCACTTTACCCTTAAAACAGCTTCGGGTGGAAAATATCTATCTCCTTTTTAATTGCTCATGTCAACAAAACGCACGGCTGCCTGAACAGAAAGCTGAATACTTTGAAACATGGCGAAAGAAAAAAGAAGAACTAGATACGTGTGGGTAGCACAAAGTTAAACTCATTCTCTGTAAACGAGAGAGAGCACTTTTTTCACTGATGAAAAAAGCACTGCGAGTATTTTCAGCTGTAGCTGCAAAGCGTTGATGGTACGCGGAGCAGCAGGCTAACAAAGTTTTAGAAAACTCGAATAACCAAACGCTCGACAAAGCTCGTGGACAATGAAAGCGAAAATCAAAAATACTTGGTTTGCAGTTGGTGAAACAAAAGGAGCGATTTATGGGCGAGCAGAGATAAAGCTGCGTGCCGTTAATCCTGCGGACATGACGCTAGGGGCGCTGCTATCGCGCTGGCAGCCGGTCCAGTGGGATTAACAGCTGCCTGTCGAGTCTATCGGCAGGCCTGACACTCAAACAGCCAACTCGTGTCCGTCCTGGTAGCCTGCTCTGGGTGTGACCAAACAACAAATAGTTCTTCACAAAAAAACGCAGCCGTATATAAAAATTCTAGCGGTTAATACTTCTGGAACCCTTCGTTTGACAATCTAATTATTATAAGACTAACCTCTAAGGAAGCGTCCATAAACTACGTGGCTATGGGAGGGGGGTGTAGGGGAGGGGTTGGGTAAAAACTACGCTGGGCTACGTGGGAGGAGGGGTTTCGAGCCAAGACACGTAGCTTTTCATTCATATTATTTGTCACAGCTAAATAACGTACAGAACACACAACAGCATGTGAATGTTTGTTTCCGTAATTTAATTATCTCAGTATACAATTTACGATAGTCTGAGAATAGGAAACAGTACAAAATATCATCTGGAATCAATAAGATAAAAAAGTTACGTGCTGCCGGGGAGGGGAGGGGAGGGGGCGCAGAGGCTAAAACCACGTCAGGCTACGAGGGTGGAGGGGGGATCACAGGAGGACAGAATGGAGCTATATAGTTTATGGACGCTCCCTAATCTCTTCAAAAATGACATGTGAAGACAATCTTCTGGCAATTCATTTCTTTGAAGTTGCCTAAATAAATAGAATTGTTGGTATGCAATGCTGATAACCATGTTTTGTAATGTTGTACATATTTCGGTCGTAGTTTACACAGCGATACAGTTGGAACTTCTGCTGAATTAATGGTGTCAGAATTATGGAAATAATGAAATTAAAAATAAAATAGGAATCCCAAAACCTGTTGCAATATCGCGTGATATTGGTTTTATTGCTGGTCAATCTCATTCAGCGCGGTAAGTACAGAACTTCTTCCATGTGTGTGAAATAGTAACTTCAGTAACTCGGCGCTTATAAAACAACTTATTTATAAAACTAAATTCACTGTGAATTATTCCGCACAAAATTGCATCGGTTGTCATTCTGGTCCTGTCTAACCACAACTTATACTAATATTGCTGTTAAAAATTCATAGCTTCTATACCCGTGTACAAATATATTCACTGTATTGCTAACTAAATTTGACCCACTGGAAAAACATTTACATGTGTCTGATATAGTGACATCAGTAATAAAAGCAACTATATTAATTTAAACGCAGTACTAACTTACAATTCAGTGTTTCGGATCATCATTTCTTCGAGTATGTTATAACAGTCGCGAAAAATATTTACATCGAATATAATTACTTTTTAGGCCCGTCAAAAATGAAGCATTGAACGCAGTATTTAGCAATTCATTTCTTTGCTAAGAACAATTTTTCATTAAATAACGCTTATAATCTTGAAAATGATGTAATGTAAATATTTCTTAGCTTATTGTAACAACGGTATCGCTGTACACAGAGTATAAGAAAAATCTACATGGAACGAATTTTAATTAAGAAAAAGCAATTAATAATTCATATGTATTAAAGACCGAAATAATGAATGCTGGTAAAGAAACATTAGGCTTTAGGGAACAAGCTGCCAGAAAACCATGGTTAACAGAAGAAATTTTGGAGCTGATGGATCAGAGGAGGAGGTACAAAAATGCTCAGGATGAAGCAGGAAGAAAGCAGTATAGGCAATTTAGAAATCAAATAAATAGGAAATGCAAAATTGCAAAAGAAAAATGGCTACAAGAAAAGTGTGAAGAAGTAGAAAATGAAATGGTCGTAGGTAAAGTAGATGTTGCATATAGAAAGATCAAACAGAATTTTGGAGAAATGAAGAAAAGAGGTATGAACATTAAAGCTGCCGATGGGAAACCTCTTTTAAGCTTAGAAGATAGATCTAACCAACGGAAAGAATACATTGAGAAACTGTATGTTGGAGATGACTTGAACAATAGTGTAATGGAAAAGGAAGGCGATGTCGACATTGATGACTTAGGAGATCTTGTTTTGAGGACAGAATTTAATAAAGCTCTGAATGTCTTGAAAGTAAATAAGGCAGTTAGAATAGATGAGATCCCTGCAGAACTTCTTAAATCCCTAGGAGTGGAAGGAACTGAATAATTATTCAAGCTGATATCAAAAAGTTATGAAACAGGAGAAATTCCAACTGATTTTAATAAAAATATCATCTTCACAGTTCCAAAGAAAGCACAAGCCGACAAATGTGAGAATTATCGCACCATTAGTCTAACAACACATGCTTCAAAATTATTGACCAGAATAATATACAGAAGGACGGAAAGAGTAGTAGAAGAGATAATAGGTGAAGATCAGTTTGGGTTTAGGAAAAATCGCGGTACAAGGAAAGCAATTATGTCTTTAAGATTAATACTTGAAGGGCGGATCAAGAAAAACAAAGATACTTTTATGGCGTTTGTTGATTTAGAAAAAGCTTTTGATAATGTTAGGTGGGACAAGATGTTCAAAATTTTAAACAAGTCAGGTCTAAAGTATCGAAATAGAAGAATACTCTATAAACTATATAAGAATCAAGTGGCTATAATAAAAGTAGAGAATCACGAGAGACATGTATCAGTTAAAAAGGGTGTGAGACAAGGTTGTAGTCTATCCCCATTAATATTCAACTTGTATGTAGAAGAAGCAATAAAGAAAGTCAAAGAAAAATTTCCATGTGGCATAAGTTTTAGGGAGAAAAGAAAAAATCGGTATGCTACCATTTGATGATGACATTGTCTTGTTAGCAGAGAGTGCTGAGGATATTGAGAAGTTACTGAATGGCATGAACAAAATACTGAAGGAAGATTTTGGACTGAATAAAAATCAAAGCAAGACAAAAGTGATGAAATGTAGGAGAAATGATACCAGTCACAGTAGATTAAATATACAAATAGGATCGGATGCAATAGGAGAAGTAAGTGAGTTCTATTACTTGAGAAGGAAAATTACCACCGATGGCCGAAGCAGGGATGATGTTAAAAGCAGAATAACACTAGCAAAAAGAGCCTTCATTAAAAAAGAGAACCCTTTTAGTTTCAAATATTGATCTAGGAATTAGAAAGAACTTTTTAAAACTCTTTGTTTGGAGCACAGCACTTTATGATAGCGAAACATGGACTTCAGGAATACCGGAAAAAAAGAAAATTGAAGCATTTGAAATGTGGTGCTACAGAAGAATGCTGAAAATTAAGTGGACAGACAAAGTAAGAAATGAACGAGTCTTGGAAATGATGGGTGAGAAAAGAAGTTTATGGAAGAAGTTTACAGAAAGAAGAGACAGGCTGGTAGGTCATATTTTGAGACTTGGTGGATTGGTTAATTTGTTAGTGGAGGGAACAGTCGAAGGTAAGAACTGTAGAGGAAGACAGAGATTGGAATATATGAAGCAGATAATTGAGGACGTGGGCTGTAAGGGGTATGTAGAAATGAAGAGGTTATCACAGGATAGGAAGGGATGGAGGATTGTTTCAAACCAGTCAAAAGACTGACGACAGAAAAAAAAAGATGTTGCTTTTTAAGAAATAAATACTTTTCTTTTAGTGTGCTGGCAGCTCATTTCCTCGTGAATGCTTAGCTAAATAGAACTGTTATTAAATAAAGCGTATAACCTCGAACAACATCTCCGGTCGATGTTGGATGGGCAGCGAAGGCGGGCAGCATGACGTCAGAGGGTGACGGACAACGCTACAACGTGACCAATGTACAGATGGTTTGTTCTTTTCTAGTCATATTTGGCCACAGATGATTTCTTAGAATCATAACAGAGGGAAGGAGGAGGAAAGAATCTGAGGTTCTGCTCGAAGTCCAACCGGGCCTATTAGGCTCGGCGTACTTAATCTATTCGA
>JARYHS010013631.1:37530646-37573656 GCA_031002005.1 Vandiemenella viatica | reverse complement strand
TGTAGTAGATTTCCGCATGCAACACCCTTCCCGCGAATTAAGAGCGCTGAAGATTTCGCGCTGTTAAGTGAGTGATATACGTTGCTAATACACATGTATCGGATGTGCCATGATCGACATGGGTGCCGGAAAGGACTCCCGCCTTCTGCCGGGACCTCACACACGCCGGAGGACGGGACACTCTTGGTGCAACCTGCGTTGGTCGCAGTCGCTTATCTGTCCACCCAGGTCCGCTCTCCAGTCGGGGACCAAGTGCCCTACGGTGTGCGACTGCAGCTGTGTTTGTGAGTGAAAGTGTACGCCGCCTATCTGGGCTGCAGCATTAAAGTGTTGAGAAGACGCGACATCCACCCTCGGATGATACTAGAAGCTAGACTACTGAACCACTACACGCTGGTAAACGCACAGAAACCCCTTGTGCCGATTAGCGTCGGAAATTGCAGACGGTCCCTGCCTGTATTATTAATCACGGTGCCGCTTGCGAGAGTGTTCATGCTCACTGACTGTTTTAAGTTAGCTAGTCGAGGCTCACACCTAATGACAACAATATCACTCCAATCCTCGCTTTAATCTTGCACCGGTTATGTTTAGATGTTTTCTTGATTATTTGTGTTAGAAATACTGGTCAAGGCACCCATGTAATCTTTGTGGTCAACGGAATGCTTTGTGTAATTAAATATTTCAAAGTGTAGTTGCCTGTGATTCTCTGGTTAAGGATAAGAAGCCTCCTATCCCGAATATAAATGTTGACCTGGTACCCTTTCTAATTAATTTTTTGACGGTGTTGTCTGGTAAATTAGTAGTGATTGCTTTGAAACTGCCGTTCCACGAGTTGAAACATTACAACTAATATAATAACGTACAGTACAATATCAAGGCAGATGACTCCGATAAAATAGGTGCCTAGAGATGTAAGCATATAAAGGGGAAGAAAGGAACCAATTACTTCATTCTAGAAGAACTAAATTTGAAAACGAAGTCTTCCATATTATTTTTTCTGTCATCAATCTGTCGAGTTGTTTGATGCTATCCTCCATCTCTTCCTTTCTTCAGCTAACCTCTTCACCTCAACATGCCCTCGTAACATAAGTCGTTAATTATCTTCTTGATATATGCTAATCGTGCTCTATCTCTACAATTTTAACCTCCAACCTTTCCTTCACTAACAAAGTAAAAAATCCCACATGACTTAAAATGTGACTCACCATCCTGTCTTTTCTGTCTGTAAGATTCTTCCACAACTTTCTTTCCTCATATCATTTCCAAAACACTTTCATATCAAGCTTTATCTGTCAGTTTTTAACGCTATATTTCAAATGCTAACAGCTTCCTCCTTTCAGGAATCCCTAAATACCAAGCTTCACTACCATAAAGTGCTGTGCTCCACACACTAAGTTTTAGAAATTTCTTTCCCATTCTTATGTCAATTTTTTAAACTAAAAGATTTCTGTTTTACAAGAATGCTTTTTCCGCATTTCTGCTTCTAACAATATTCCCGCTTCGGCCATTAGTCGTAATTTTACTTCCTAAGTAACATAATTCACTTACTTCTCCCCACACAAGTGAACCCATTTTTATTTTTAATCTACAGTTGTTGCTATCATTACTACAGCATTTCATTACTTTTTCCTTGTTTGGTTTATATTTAGTTCAAATTCCTCTCCCAGTATTTTGTTAATGCCATTCAATAATTTCTCATTATCATCACTTTCTACTGCTAATTAGATAATTTCATCAGTGAATCGCAGCATGCTGTATTTTTCTCCTTGAACACGTATATCAGATTAATTATTTTTATATCACTTCCTCTATACACAAATTGAATAATGAGGGGGATATACCTATTCTCAAACCCTTTTTTAACTGATGCTTGTCTCTCTTAACTCTCTTCTTTTATTCTTATATCTCGATTTTTTAGACCTGAATTCTTTAAAATTTTGGATATCTTGTCCCATCTATCATTATCAAAAGCTTTTTCTAGGTCCGCAAATGGCATAAACGCATCCTTGTCTTTCTTTATCTGCCCTTCCACTATCAATTTTAAAGCCAGAACTACTTCTCTGGTAACCCAGTTTTTTCAATCCCAAATTGATCTTCACACAACATGTCTAATACTATTTCATCTATTCTTCTTTATACTATCCTAATCAATACATTATTTATAAACATAGTACCTGGGTGACCGATCTTCGCTCGGTATCTTTCGATTTCTGTTCAGTATCCAAGATTTCGAATAAAGTTTGATTGGCTTGAAGGCTTCCTAGGCGTTTTGAGGTGCACAGTTAACCAAAGAGAAGTTTAACTAACATCAGTAGGCTTACTGGTACCTGAACCTTCTACGTAATGAGGTTAGAGCCGTTTTCGAGAAACCAAATACAAAAGTTGCTCCTTTTTTTTAAAAAAAAAAAATCGTGTTAAAAACTTGAAAATCAAAACGTTATCTACATGTGAAATTTCATCCAAATCGCTAGATCCATTTGCGAGACGGCCTCACAAATTGCTTAAAAAAAAAAAAAAAAAAAAAATTCTATTAATATGTTAAACAGAAATTTTAATGCCAGTTTGGTATTAATTAATGGTGCGAGATTTGTGGTAATTCAAAGGATTCTACGATAACCCTTGATGATGGATTCTTATGTAACTCGATGAGGAAAATTGAAGGTAAAAAAAAATATTTTTTAAAATATTTCACTTAGTTCTCGAGATATCGTATCTCAAAATTGACGTGGTTGGTTGAAATGCGACCTGAACCAGAAGACAAATTTCGCCATAGCCAAGTTTGATGAATTCGTATGAAACTCGTCGAGACAAATCGAAAATAAGGAATTTATTTTTCTGATATCTCACTTAGTTCTGGGGATATTATATCTCAAAAGTGAAGAGGTTAGGATTAGATCCGTCCTGGACCAGAAAAAAATCCACCAAAAGCACTATGTCTATATGGTGGAAATGTACTTTCAATGTTTTATTTTGTACCTAGTGGTTTTTGTTAGGTTGAAATACGGCCTAGACCAAAAGAAACGTCGCCAAAAGCACAAGGAACTATACCTATAACTGATTTTTGACATGCTATATCTCGAAAACCAAGAAAATTTATTATTTATTTTCGATATGTTTCATCGAGTACTATGAGAATTCATCATCAGGTTGTGACGTCAATAGAACATCATCTGTGCTATATTTATTCACTCCGATAAAACTATGCTCATACCTCGCAGTAATCTCACATCTTCTGATCAGCATTTCAAAATGATAATGAAACAATTCCCATAAAAAGTAACCTTCGTTATAAACAATAAAGCACAAGGTCAGACGATTCAAAAGGCAAGATTCTATTTATCAGAACCCGTTTTTTCGTATGTGCACTCGCACGCGGCTTTTCAGGAATTTGTAGATGTATTAATATTTAATTATGCACTTTATTATCAAACTCTACTCGAAATCTTGTATATTGAACAGAAATCGAAAGATGTTTTATAATTAAGGTGGTAGTATTTAATGGCTAACTAACAACCACTATTTATAGTCAAAAAGTAAACGATGATTACTTTATAACTGGTACCGGTAATATTAATTTCAAAGAAGTTTCTGTAAAGTTATCACCTCTGATAAAACCATTGATAAATTTTTAATTATCTTTCTTTTTAAATGTTTTACAATTGAACTTGCAGTGCTAATATTTCCACGGGTCAGCCAGTATACAAGAACTGTTCGTTTACTTATTCTTTGGAATCAAAGAAACTCTATTTGTAGGCTTTCTGGTACCTGAATTGTCTACGAGATGGCGCTAGTGCCGTTTTCGATATACGGAGTGACAAAATTGTTCATATTTTGTAAACTCGCTTTTTAGTAGGGAAGACAACTACTCAGGTAATCTTAAAAGTCAAAACATTATCTAAATACCAAATTTCATCCAAATCGTCACAGCCGTTTCCGAAATCCGAAATATATATATATATATATACAAGAATTGCTCGTTTAAAGATATAAGATTGGTGTTCTTGATTGTTTTGCAGTCTCATGTCTAAAAGAATTAAAATCTTTGATTTTTATGTAATTGCATTAGAAAGATCCAGTTGATGGACGCTAATAGTATAACAGTTAAAAATTTTAATAGACATTTTAAAATTTTTTACTTATAATTCGCCAAGTTATTAACGGATGTTTTGCGTACTTTCACCCTTTGCAATTAATTTTTCCCACTGGATACTTTAATCTTTGATGAAATCTTGTTGGATTATCCACTGCTGCAACGTAAAATCTATTTAATATCGAAACTGCATCGTTAGATTTGACAGTAAGGAGTTTTACCCACATTTTTTGCTACCCTAATGTAATTTGGCTTCTTGTCTACTAGTATCAGTTATTGTGTTATAGACAACAACCAAAATTTTACGTTAGGGTGGCATCAAATGATGAAACTCATTTCATTGACTCCTCAGTAGTATTAGAAGTTTCTATTAAAGAGACAATAGCATAATCCAGAGTAGCATATAACTATCTCTACCATGGAATTTAAACAGGGCTTTAGAGATGACACTGTATAATTAGACTGCACGGCTACCAGACCCACCTTACAGCCGACGATACGCGCTATCTGACCGACGAGGGACCCCACAGCCCCTGCCGCGCCGCTGACCAACACGACCTCTCCGGGCTGCGGTCTGCCTAGCTCCAGAAGGCCGAACAGCGCCGACACTCCGGGCCTTCCCAGCGCGCCCAAGTACAGTGACAGAGGCACTCCGCCCCCGTCGGCAGGCAGCAGGCGCGTCGGGGTGGCGCCGGGCTGCGGGGGCGCCAGGGGGTCGAACACCGAGGCGGAGCACCAGCCAAGGTTGGCCAACAGGTAGCGGCCCACGGGGAACTCGGGACATCGGCTTTCCACGATCAGGGACACCTTAAACAAGACATGAAATAACAGCTCAGTAAAACAGTTCATATAGTCCATCAATGTGCTAAAACACCTTGATTCTTATCAAAGCTTCATTAAGAACTTTTCCAATGTTTCCAGCGGTTACGTGAAACTAGAAATTTTTATTTCCTGGAGCAATTGCGGAGATTAAGTGTTACCATCTGTCTGCGATTCGAGTAATTCATGTTTTATATGATACGTGTATTTTTGTAGTTTATAAGGCTTAATTGGGAACCATTTATTATTCTAGATGTGAGATTTAACTGTTCAAACAACACCAAAATTACTGACTAGGAAAACAAATTTATCCACGGCGTTCGATCAGTGAGTGTCGCTACAACGCTGGCCAATGTACTTGTAGAAATGTTTGGAATGAATTGTAATGACGAATTGTGTGGCAGAAGATGTTCATAACATAAATTCTAGACTCTTAATACAAATATCAAAGAAAATTTGAAATTACAAACAAAATATTGGATACCTACATCATAAAACAGTTTATCATCTGATAACACTTTCTAACGTAATGTTTCGGTTTTATAATATAATTACTTTAAATTGTTAGGAAATAAAAAAATTTGCGAATAGTATGCGTCATATTGTTTTATAACTAACTACAAAGAAATTCCAGAACTAGATGTGACTTGATTGGTTGCTGGTATAAGGTGTATGTTAAATACAACCATATGAGTCCTGGTGAGAATGAACTTTGGACTTAAGAGTCAACGCAGGTCTCTACAGCTATACTGAAGATTTTTTTACGAATACTAATTTATTTTAAAACTTACCATTTTATAATGCGTGGCCGATGATTTAATCAGCAACGGTTCTCTTGTGTTGTATCTCACGTATGTGTTTAACATTGTTGTCTTAAATGGATATTGCTGTGGTATAATCTTTTTATCTCCGTTTGTGGTAGTACAAAGATTGTGTTGTAATCGCGAGTTTTGTATTTTTATTATTATTATTATTATTTAGATATTTTGATGCATTTTCATATTTTACATTTCCAGAAAAAAAGAAAAGAAATTGTGTTCTTGAGACGCAATGTGTATTAATATACCTAAGCTCTGTAGAATTTTGTGGATACGATACCTCAAGCAATAACTAACGATTTGTATGAAACTGTAAAGCATAAATAGAATTGCATTTGTGATTATTAGAAATCGTAATGTTTTAATTTTCTTCCTCTCTTTTAAAACGGTTAGGTTTATCCTTCGTAGTGTGAAACATCTCTTTAGCAACTCAGAACAAATTAATACGGATGTCGAATGCCATTCTCCATTCGACCATTCAGCGGTTACAATAAACCCCATCACGGGAACTTTTTCCACCGCCGTGCCCGGAACCCGCTTAGCCCTGCATCGAGCATCAGATACCATCACATTGTATGGGTTATCCCGACCACGAGGCGGGATATCCTCAGGAAGTTAACTGAGAAATAGTTTGTTGGCTATCTTTAGAAACCAGAGCACTCTTGCGGTCTTAAAAAGTAAGTTTAAAAATAAAGGTGTGCAGGATATGGTACGGATATTCATGATCAAAAAAAGCTCCAGTCACTTGTTATAAATTTAGGATGTGACAACCTCACATCTCACTGGTCATTTATTTAATTAACTTTATACCTGTAATAACTACTGTAACGTTTCAGTTTTTTTAAATGTAACAGAAGCACAGTGCAGCAGAATGAATAGTCTTTGGAACAATGTAAGTTGTTAGCTCTACGTTAGTAATAGTATCTTTGGTTGTTAAGACACTCACAGAGAGAGGGAATGAGTGAGAATTTAATGTGTGTCATGGCGACGGAGTGAGAATGTCACCATCTGATCAAAGTATCCGGACACCTACTTGAAACTGCGTTTAGACTTAACCCGTGTCGCGTTCCCTATTACTGGACATTAATATTGGATGGTTTCACTCTTTGCCTTTATGACGACTTCAACTCTGCTGGGGAGACTTTCAAAGAGGTTTCTGAATTTCAATGGAGGAATGGCAGTCTATTCTTCTTCAAGAGACGAAACCAGAAAAGGTTGGACGTTGGACGCTGGGGTCTGGAGCGAATTCGGCGTTTTAACTCATGCTAAAGGTGTTCTATTGGTCATGATTAATTGACTTTCGGGTTTTGCCGCGTTGTTTATTTCCTTACCTAAGCTTTCGGCTGGTATCCTCCAGCCTTCGTCAGAGATACTGTTTATGTTGGCATAGCAATGAGCGCCAAGCATCGCAGAGTAAGAGGCCGCTATCTTCGTTGATGTTGTTGGTGTTTTTTAAAATTTCTGCTGCCTCTTTCACCCGTCGGGGCCACCACTGGTCTTCTCTCCACAGTAGCCTCGTTTCTTGAAATTTTACTTCATGCCCGGTATTAATAGCATGGCGGACTACGGCGGATTTGTCACTGTTGTTATATTTGTAATGGCGGATATGTTCTTTAAGTCTCTCCGCCACAGTGCGACCTGTCTCGCCGATATAAACACTGCCACAACTGCAGGGGATTTCGTAAACACCCATAAGCTGGTGTGGGTGTAATTTGTCTTTTACCTTTGTCAGTGACTGACCAAGTTTGCAGTTAGCCTTATATACTATTCGCACCTCCAACCGCTTTAACAATTTCCCAATCCGGTCTGTGATGCCCTGTATGTATGGGAGACAGGCGAATTTTGTTGGCACATTAATATCATGGGATAAGTTGACGTCTCCCATAGGTTTTTTTGGTCTTAAAACCCTCCTGATCTCAGATTCACTATAGCCGTTGGCTTGGAATATTTTTGTAAGTGTCTCCATTTCTTCATTCAGACTTTCCGAGTCACATACTGTCTTAGCTCTTAAGTTGAGTGATGTCAATACGCCTCTCTTCGTTGCCGGATGATGGTGCGACATGGCGTGGAGATACCTATTAGTGTGGGTCGCCTTGCGATACACAGTGTGACCCAAACTTCCATCGCCTCGCTTGTGAACAAGGATATCGAGAAATGGCAGTTGTCCATTTTCTTCCACAACCATAGTGAACTGAATTCTTGGGTGGGCACTATTCAGGTGGCTTAAGAACTCTTGCAAACTCTCCTTACCGTGAGGCCAGATAACAAAAGTGTCATCAACGTAACGGATCCACTTTGTAGGTTTTAGGCGCGCGTTGTTAAGCACCTTCATCTCGAATGATTCCATGAAAATATTGGCGGCTACAGGTGAAAGTGGCGAGCCCATTGCCGCTCCTTCAACTTGAGTATAAAGTTGACCACCGTACTGGAACACAGTTGACTTAAGGCAGAACTCTGTCAGGTCAGCCCACTCAGTAGACTTTCCTTGTGCAAGAAGTTTAGCACGTATTACAGCAACGGCTTCGTCTACCGGCACATTAGTGAATAATGAGACAATATCGAAACTCACCATGACATCAGTCTTCTCTAGCGTCAGATCATCAATAATTTGTATAAAGTGAGCTGAGTTCTTTACAGCTGATCTGATATCTTCCGTGAGATGTTTCAGTTTATTGGCAACATACCGCGCTAGTGGATGAGTAGGTGAGTTGACCGCGCTCACAATCGGACGTAAGGGAACCTCTTCTTTGTGCACTTTGGGCAATCCATAGAACCTAGGCATCATGCAATTGTTTCTTTTTAGGTTTTTCTTGTCCTCCTGCTCAATCGCTTTGGAGGTGTTAACTCTTCGGGCCACCTCTGTCCTAATCTTCTGTAGTGGGTTTCTGCTTAATGGTTCGTAGGTCTTGTCTGCCAGCAAGTTCGTAATCTTATTGTGGTAGTCCAGTGCTTTCATTACTACGGTTGCACACCCCTTGTCAGCTGGGAGAACCACAATATCATCACGTTGCCGTAATACCCGCAAGGCTGATCTTTCTTCGCTAGATAGATTGCTGCGTGGTAGTTTTACGTGGGCAAGAATGCGAGCTGTCTCCTGTCGGATGTTATTTGCCTGATCGGGTTCTAACCCCACAATGGCACTCTCAACGCCCGCTATGATATCTAAAGTTGGCAAATGTGCGGGTACCGGGGCCAAATTAAGACCTTTCGATAGCAAAGATATTGTTGCTTTATCTAGTTCCCCGTCCGTGAGATTTACCACTGTATGGGCCAGTTGCGGAATTTTAGTATGTTTTTGTTGTTGTTCTGCCTTGAATTTTTGAAATTTACAAATCTGTGCCTCTCTAGTATTATTCAGCACTTGCAACGCGTAATTCGATGAAACTGAATCCAACGTATTCCAATCAGGAGCTTCGAGATGTGAGAACTCGTGTTCTATTGGGTTCATGTCGGGACTTTGGTCGGGCCGGTCCAGTTCAGGTATGTTATTGTCCACAAACCATTGCCTTACAGATGCATCTTTATGACAACATGTATTGTCATGCTGATACAAACAATCATTGTCTCCGAACTAGTCCTCTACCGTAAACAGTACACAATTGTTTAAAATGTGTTCATATCCTTCCACATTCAGAATTTTCTTAAGAACACCCTAACCACGAAACACATCCCCATATCATGACACCACCTTCTCCGAACTCCACCGTTGGCACTACAAATGATGGACAAACCCAAACCCATCCATCAGATTGATACAGGATTTAGCGTGATTCATCATTCCAAATCGCTGGTTGCTCGTCTTCCACAGTCCATTGACGTCGCCCTTTATATTACTCCTGGACTGCTGGTAACACTTTGAAATTCACGATTAACTCCTTCCGCTTATTTCTTGCGATTTTTTACAGCCGCCCTCTGCTATGCTTGGCGCTCCTTGTCCGTCATTAAATGAAATCTGTCTGGTCTTGGTTTAGTTGCGGTTGCTCCTTCGCATTTCCACTTCACAATCACGCCACCGACAGTCTACTTCGGCAGCTTCAGAAGGCTTGAAATGTTCGTGATGGATTTGTTACTCCAGTAACATCCAGTGACTATTCCACATTCCTGCGCGACCTCCTTTTATACTGACGGGTCAGCTTGTCATGATATCTAGCATTAATTCCGCATAACATAGGTGTGTTCTGATACTTTTAATCAAATAGTGTATATGAAGTGATTGTGGTGGCTGCAGCCAAGCCTGACTCGTATATTTAGATTAATATTCGTCAGTAGTTAGATTAGATTGATTGAAGCTTATGTTAACGCGTTATGCATTGATTTTGGTCTAATTTAATAATATGACTGCTTCTAAGCATTATATGTAAATGATTAGTAACAATATTTCCTTCATTTTGGCTAATAAGTTAATTAACTTTATTTTTGAAGAAATGAGCTGCAGCAATACCTATTCGTGATGGGGTGGGCCATTATTTACTCGTCCATAACACGCTGTTACGGCTTTGGATTGTTAGTGGTGAAATGTTCTGTATCGCGATTGCTTTTCGTGAGTTCATATACTAATCCGCTTGCTCAGTTAATTAAGCACTCCAAGTATAAGCTCATAAGCGAATACATAGAAAAGAGGAAAAGAAATGTGTGGTACTTTACGAAAATTTTACACTCTGTATCATATAACACCAATATTTTAAATTGGTGAAACTTGTGCCGTATAGGAAGATCAGAGAATAAGATAATAATATTATTTTAATCATAATTACAAATAACTTGCAGCAAAGACTGACTTATGGTTTATAAATTCAATCAGTCTATTAAAAAAAATACCTCCTTGAAATCTTTAGAGAAAAGCTTTCGAATTAGATATAATACCGGTATAAAAGGTTTATTGAAGATTTTAATCTTACGAATAACCTTTACATGTAATGAGACTGTAGTCAGGTGAAAGTCTTCACATTTATGATGTTTATGAAAAACTAGTTTTGGGAATTGTTAATTACCAACAGAAAACAAAACAACAGTTTTTTAAAAAAAATAATAATAATAATATGTCTCTATACCTGTGTGGATGAACGGAATTCACGTATAAAATTCAAATCGGATATTGATGGGGTTTTGAATGATATACAACATCTGGTCCTTGGGGGCAAAATAGGATTTTTTTTATTATTTTTTTTATTATTTTTTTTTTAATGTGGAGTCGTAAAGCTGTGTTGGGGTAAAAGCCTAAACAAATGAGCATCAATTTTATGTAGGATTTATATGGTGTTTCGAATAAGGTATATACCACCTGATCTCAGTGATAAAATGAGGTATGATGTGAAGCCGAAAAGCATTTAAAACAAAAATGTCCACAATTTAGTATCCATTTTTTCGTTGAAGGCGATTCATACAAGAACTACTGACCTGATTTAGTTAATTCTCGCAGCTGAACGTGGCCGGATCCGGTTACTTTTTTATTTGGCGATGTGTTAAATATGATTTGATCTGTTTAATCAGTACACTAAGTTGATAAAGTTGAGGGTTTATTATAAATCAGGTCCTCCCACAGTCCATGGCTAATGACTCAGTCAATAGCAACCCTCTAGTACATTATCTCGCGGCCGTGTCATCAACTGAATTGGATATAATTGTTCGTCCAGTTCCTTGGGTCTTATATCAATTATCAAAATACTACGCGAATAATGAAATATGTGTTGTACTCGTGCAAAAACTTTTCTTATGTACTTTGGTTGTAATTTAAATTTTAATGTTGATTGTTGTGTATCATCGGAAAAAATTATAACGGTTAGATACCTACATCCTTTGTAATTTGACAAGCTTTTCTTTCTAAAACTTCTCTTTGATATCTTAACAAAACTCAAAGACACTTCATTCCTTGTGATCGATGCGTCAGTTGTTACTTCCAAGGAATTTTAAATGCTGTGGTTTTCCTTAGGGCTGTTGATATTTTAACCCTTTCGCGTCGGCTGCTCCTAGCTGCGAGGTAGCCGCGGGGACGGCAGCCCCGCCCCGCCGGTCCCTCCCCTCAGCCGGCACTCCTCGCCCGCGAGCGACCGGCATTTACGGCTCACCCCTCCCCGGTTTTGCGTCAATTTTACGCTCATTTTCAGAGGCTTAATTTGTTTAAATTGACTCGCTTTATTTAATTATATATCAAACTATAATGAAACTCACTTATTGTTAATTTTCGCAAAATATCTTCATCAGTCAATCCCCGATTACTCATATTTCACATTGAACTCAAGAACTCAATGAACAAATAGAAACACGCTGTCCGACTGCTGAACGATGAATGATTTGTTTTGGTAAAGGGAGGGGACCGAGGGGTACAAAGGGACGAGAGCAGGTGGTCGGCTATTTTTAGTATCATTCCGGAGCTCATAATGCAAAAAATGAATGCCCGCGACATCTAGCGGCTGCAAAACGAACTAGAGGTTCCCCTAGTTCCCGCTAGGATGCGGTACTGGCGCTGACAATAAACTGGCTTCCAGTCCTGTGAGGCAGAGAGGCGCTGGCAATATAGTGGCGTCCAGGCCATGGAGGAAGGAAATATATGGAGACGACGCAAGAGACCTTCACCACGCATTGAAGTGAAGCAGGGCGGAGGAGGAGTGGGGTGGCATGGCCGGAGTGGAGGGGGCATGACCGCTTCCATACAGACACGGGGAATATGTACAAAAACCTCAAGGGGACTCTAGGATAAACGTGACGCCGCAATCTGGAGATGGATTATTATGTAACTCGATATGACAAATACAAAATGAAGAATAAAATTTTTTGATATCCTGCTTAGTTTTCGAGATATTCTGTCCCAAATGTGAAATGGTTTTGGTTGAAATTCAGAAGAAAAAATTGGACAAAGTCAAATTTGATGATGGATTCTTATTTAAAAATACGAGACAAATGAAAAATAAAGAATAAAATTTTTCGATATCTCACCTAGTTCCAGAGATATACTGTATCAAAAGTGAGGTGTCTTGAGTTGAAATGGAGAAGAAAAATTTCGCAAAAGTCAAATTTAATGATCGATTCTTATGTAACACGACGAGACAAATCGAAAATAAAGAACAAAATTTTTCGATATCTTGCTTAGTTTTTGGGATATACTGGGAACATCGCAATTGTTTGGAAGCGCAATATCGCCGCTGCCGCCACTGCGCATGCGCGAGCCTGCTTCACCAATTTAACGTCACTTCTCCTCCATAATTATATTTCCTTCCTCCATGGTCCAGGCCGCTAGGCCCGCCAGCGCCTCTGGCAGTAAAGTGGTGTCCAGTCTTGGGAGCCCGCCCCGCCATTTGTTAATATGGTGGCGTCCAGACTTGAAAGGGTTAAAAAATATCGGATTTTCGATATATCGAATTTGGATATATCGAAGAAAAAGTATCGATATATCGACCCTATTTTATAAAAACAATGTTACAAAAACAATTCTTGTATATACAGGGTCAAATATTGTGGCTATTTACTAATAAAAAGTAGTGAGGTATTCTCCTGAATCAAATCTTCGATTTCTGAAATAAAATAGTTTTTCACGGCATTTTTTCTAAAATATATATAAGAAAATTATAACTTAACTATTACACATTTACTGAAAGTACAGTAACAAAGTAAAATTTAATGTATTTCTTAACCTTTCTGATCTTTGTGCAATATAGAAATTTAAGGCAAATAGCCTCATCAAGAGGAAAGCAATTAACGTACAAATTGGCTCCAAGACGTTTCACCTTTTGGATTGCCATTCGATAAACATAGGTAGTTTTCTTATGATTTGGGAGTAAAATCATCTATGTGTGCCAAATTATCTGTTTCCAGGACAACTGGAATTTGCGTGAAATTTTGATGGGGGAGTGTCGTAATCGTTTCAAAGAGTTTGAATTCCACAAACTTCCGAATTAAGGTGATGAATGAATAAAATTTCGGACATTAGTTATGCTTACTAAATGAAATTTAAAATGAAAATTTGTGACATATAAAGGTTAAGGTAGAAGTGTGGACCTTGCTTCCAGGAATTATTAATTAAAAATAGAGTTATGTGTACCAATATTTGTCAGCAACTTTCTTTAAAAAATTATTCGTTGTAACTTATTTTTTTTTTATAATATCAACATCGATTCCCAGATTTCAGTATCGATATATCGTCCTCAAAATATCACTCATTAATATCGATATTTTCAAAAAATAATATTGATATTTCAATATATTGATATTTTATCAACAGCCCTAGTTTTCCTTTACCTTCTCCAGTGTAATTGTTCATTAATTTGAAGATCAGTCTTCCTGGCTAACCTGCATTCAGCCATCCACTGGACTTAGCTAATACCTCTGCAAATGCTGAAAGGTTTTTAAAAGCAAAAATAAAATTAGACTGATTAAACTGAAGAGAATTTTACACCCGCACAGGAAGAATTCGGTTATGTCCCTGTCAAGGAGCCATCCTGGCATTTAACCGCAGTGATTTCAGGAAACAATGCAAAACCGAATTCTGGATGGCCAGACAGTTACTTGAACCCGCATCCTTACGGATGACAGGCCAGACTGTTACCCCTCAACCAACAGGGACGGTGTCTGTGTTCAAATTTCGGTTATCTTTTTTTATTTCGTTTTGTACTGCAAATTCTTACAGCTTTCGTTAGGCCCCATTTCCTTCGAAATAAACCACACGTAACATATGCCTCCTTCAATCTTGCAATTTAATATTAAAAGCAGAACGAATCTCACAAAATATAACTACTGTTTGTCTTCCTAGCTAGTTCTTACTTGTTCGCTCACTGCTACTGCTGCCCGCCGGAACTAATACATTACAACAAACGGACAAATTACCATCAACACTGTGTTCGCTCTCACTCCATATATACTGCGGAGGTTTCTCAAATTTCTAGCAATATTTGTATTTTAGCATACTAGCTTTGAAACTTGCCACGTTTTGCGTCGATTTCAACCGTTCCGCATACACAGCCTTTTATTACGTAGTGCTATGCACCATTAACGATTTCTTCAAGCACATGTGCGCACAAAATGTTAGACTACATTTTGTTCAGTCTTAAGGTCCTTAAGTTTCTCAACGTTCACTTCTTAATCATTAAACAGCCATTTCGTTCCAGAGAATTCTCGTTCACACATACCGACAATATATGGAGCAAACTTTACAGCTTTTCGATCACAATTCTCCCTATTAAAATTTTTCACGTGATGTGTTGTCGAGAAATTTTTATTTGATGCAAAATAGAAGACAGTTTCATACACGCATACATCTGATGAGAACTAAATAAACGTGTGAACGCTAAGCCAGTTTCAGCACGACTGTTCTAAAGACAAAAGGTACACCAGCACAGAGCATAGCGCTCATTGCATTCTCTGTCAAGTTTGTTTCGAGAAGTCAGTGGCAGTATAGCTTTCAGAGTGTGGCTCTGGCGTAGATGTGTCTGTATGACGAATGGAAGGAACTCTGTCGCGGAAAACCATATTCACCGAATGTACAAACTTCCGACAAACTTGTAAACATATCGACGAATTTCTGACCTTGTGAACATAGAGAATTAATTATAATAATTAGATAAGTAAGCATGAGAATAATACGAACTGTGCCGTGAAGTTGGCACTAAAATTTTCTTACTACTACTAACCTATTCAACTTTCAAAGTAGAAAGTATTAGTTGTATGTGTCTGTGGTCCGCTAGAGCGTGGCTTTTATTTTAAGTAATTTCTTTTTGATTAGTGGCAATTCAAAATGTGTGGTAGATAGAAATTACGGTTTAATCGATGGCTTCCGCAGGTAGAGTCACTGGTCTCTTGGATATTAGGATGACGCCGCGTCGTTCTAAAGAAGACATTCAGAGAATAAATAGTCTTTTTATTTTCATTTTTAATGAGACTGAATTATTCAAAAATATTTTGCTGTCATTGTAAATAAACAGTGACTTCAGGACTATATACTTGTTCGTAGAAGCAACAGTGGAATAGTGGAACACGTAGATCCCAATCGATTTATACCGGAACGAATTAAGCAAGACATATCATCATTTAATCTCCCAGCATCGTTATATTTCACCAAAATTATTTTACTTCGTGTAATAAGTGCACCACGTTCGCAACAGATGGTAAAGGCTCACTCAGACGTTATATATAGGTTCGCAGATGGGATACAGGCAATAGTTCTTAAGTTAGTGCGTGGAGTAGTAGTGTAACAATTTTTCATGCGGAGAAGTCACAGTCCTCGTTTGTGGGCTGATCATAGGCGGGGGGAAGTAGCAATATGGAACAGTACTAAAATTATCACGCGCCCAGCAGTATTGTAACAGTTTTTTTGACAGATCACCCTCGAGGCAGTCAGTGTTGTAGCAGTTTTCGTCAAGTATATCAAGCAACAGAATAATTATTATGAGGGAGTGCCGCTACATGTTTACAAGAGCCAATACTAACAAAAAAAACAAAAACAAAAAAAAAAATGAAATAGCAACGTCATTTTATAAAGTGGAGAGAAGAAGGTGCAGGATATTAAAAAGTAGGTGTAGAATGTTGATAAGAAGGTTTAGGAAGAATAGAAGGAGGTTTAGGAAATGGATGAGAGATTTGTTAAAAGAAAGAAGTGTTCGTGAAGGGAACTGAAAGGAACAGCCCAGGGTTCAGCATGCCTGACGTTAAAAATTGTACTGGCGACAAAGGAATTGTGAAGACTATTTATATTATTTTCTGTGAGTTTGTCTTTAGATCTTCATAAACGAATAACGTCGGTGGTTCTTTACTAACCGATAGCGGAACCAAATTTGTTAAACTATAAGCAACTGGTTTGCTATACTAGGAATGAAGTTAGTAACCTAATGAATTCGTAATCTCTTATTCAGAATTCGAACCACACAACCTGCAGATAACGCAAGATGGCACCATTGGTACATGGTGACAGTTACCGTATAACCAGTATCGTTACAAAATCCAATCATTACAACAATAATCTAATCGATTAATGTCTTATTTGTTGGCTTCAGTGATAGAGCTGCAAAGACAAATTAGTGATTATAAGCTGAAATGGCGATTTCTGTGACACAAATAAAATAAGGTGAGCAGACTCTACCACATCTACAATAGGGAACATTCGCATAAAGCTGTATTTATCCTTTCACTCCGTCGTTCTTAATTTAAATAGAATACTTCCATAAATTCTGTTAATTTTTAAATTAAAATTTCTGCACCATGTTCATGTTTATTACTAATGTGTTTGGCTCTTTGCCTTTGTAAACTGAAAAACCTACATTCATCAGCAAATCGTAATATAGTCATTCTTTCTTCTTACATTAAATACACAACCAAGCTTAATTCACACTTCCAAAATTTTTCAATAGCGGGTGGTGACTCAGTGGCTAAAGCGCATAACTGGAGATCGAATATTATAATATCACTTAAATAGATCTATACGAAATATGTTTTTTTTAATGATTCCTCTTCTACTATATATTGTAATAATATCGTCTGTAAGTGTCGTAGGATACTACTGTATAACCTCGATAAGTCGAAAATCTCTACAACTCGAAAGAAGCCGTTGTTTCTCCCCCCCCCCCCCTCCTTTTTCAAGTCCCAAAACCTCCAATACACGAAATCTGAGACCTCGATAAGTAAAAGTAATCAGCATTTCCCTACAAGGTATTTCAATGCATATTTTCCCTCCATGAATTGATAAAATATATTTGACCCTGTATCTCGAATATATCAATGTTTGATTCTACTACCTCTATAACTCGGTGATATTAAATTAAAAACCTCTATATCTCGAAGCAAAGATAAGTAAGAATATTGCCGGCAGTACTTCCTTGCGAATAATTGACTATAAAATGGCTAAATAAAAACTCATTGATATTTGTACTACTCATAATGATATTCCACAATTGAATGCAATTGAAATTCAATATCCTCCCGCCAATATAACATCAAAATTGCATCCAACGGACGAAGTCATCATTAAAAACTTCAAGTAATTGTACCAAAAGGGAGTAGTCAAGGACATGTTGGATAATAATAATAATTATTATTATTATTATTATTATTATTGTTGTTGTTGTTATTGTTATTGTTATTGTTATTATTATTATTATTATTATTATTACTACTACTACTACTACGCGATTCACTAAAAGTGTGTGGCGGAGGGTTCATTGCACCTATCCATAAGGGTAATAGTTTGGAAGGGATATATGGGATATGGGCTCATGTGAGAAACCATCCCAGCATTCGCCTGGAGTGATCCGGGAAAACCATGGAAAACCCAGATCAGGATGGCCGGAGTGCTTTATCGAAAGCTACTCCTGTCGGATTTTAAGTTTACTCGCCCGGTAAATCCTTTCTATTCCGTTCCCTAATAGCTCGTGGGAAAAATGAGTAGAGAAATGAATCGGTTCTGGCCCTGATTTCTCTTATCTTATTTTCGCGGTAATTCCGAGATATGAAAGTTGCTGGTAGCAATATTTGTTTGCTGTCATTCCGAAATACGTCAGTCGCCAATTTTTCAAATAGCTTCTGTCGAGAGCAACGCCTTCGGCGTTCTAGGTCTTCCCAACCTAACTCCTTCAACATCGCACTTACGTTTTGCCTCCGACTTTATATACCAGTCACGAATCGGGCGGCTCTTCTTTGGAACTTCACTAATGCCTCCATTAACGCCTTCTGATGGGGACCCCATACAGAACAACAATATTCTAAGTGAGGACGCACTAGTGACTTGTATGCAATCGAGTTTACTTCCAGAGCGCATTGCGTTAAATTACGACCTAGAAATCGGAGCAAACGATTTTCTTTTCCAATTAAATTCTCGATATGCTCATTATTAAGAATTGTAACCCCTAGATATTTAGTGGAATCTACCGTTCTAAGGACAGTACCATTAATTGTATATTCAGAGCTAAATGGTGTCACCTTTTTACTTACACTAATGACTTGGCACTTTTTACTGTTTAACTCCAATTGCCAGTCTTTACACCACGCAATTATAATATGGAAGAAAACACGATTGTACTATCGACGTGTTGCAAGCCATCACAATGACTGACAAAGCGTGGCGAAATGTATTGGTATCTGACAGGAATATCTTTTGAGGACTTCGTTATGTGCGATGATGAAGTTATCACTGCTGCATCGTTATCTGATAACGAAATTATAGATTCAGTTGCTCAAAAAGCCGAAATTAATGATGTAGATGACTTAAAAGACTCAAGTAATGCAGCATACGTTCCGCTGGTTTCCAGCAAAGTGACAACAACAGTATTAAATATGTTAAAGGATTTTATAGAGCAATGCAAAAGAAAAAAAAATCTGTTCTGTATACAATTGTTAACGTTGTAGCGTATCACCAGGGGGGGGGGGGAGAGAATTATTAATTAATTCTTAATATTTTACGCTATACAGGGTACTATAATTGAATATCAAAATGTAAATTATTCAAATGAGAAGTGGATGACTTTGGGATTTGAAAACTGTCACAAAAAGACATTTTAATAAAGATTTTTACAATGGCATCTACATCCGAGCGTATTTACCATTACGTTAATTAACAAGAGGTTGTGCAATTTTCTAAGCAACGCTCAGACGTACAATGAGCCCTTTAAATGCAAGCAAACAAGTATAGTTGTACTTTAAAAATCTCACAATTATTCTAATACAAAGTATGTTACCAGTTATGATGATAGCAAACAGTAATGAATTTTAATGGGTAGGGACGCCACTAATCATTAACCTGTCATTCGACAGTTACACAGTCTAGCTCAGTGGTTTTATCAGATCAGAGCAAGGATCTTTATCTCAGATGCGCTTAAGGGTACCGTTTCAAGGAAGTTGCAGGCTGAATGGCTTCGTAGAAACACATTACCGTTCCACGGCAGGTAGAGCTGAGTGGAGATGACCACCTGGTCGATCGTCGTAACTGGCCACGCCAGCAGTATGCGGCAAGTCGCAAGTTAGAAGTGCCTCAGATGGTCTCCAGGACACAAGTCAGCCCAGCACACATGGACCCCAAGTCGCCAGTGACTCGTCTGGGCTCCGGAATGGACGTGATCTTGGCTGCCCTCCCGACTGGAAGGAAGGAAGGAAGTGTCCTCGTCCTTTTCTGCCACCACGGAGGTAAACTCTAACTCCGCCTCTTGTGGCTCGAAGACGACATAAAACATAAAATTCCCCGAATCTTAGTACTATATTCCCTGTGATTGGCTGACCATCTGACGTCATGTGATCTGTGGCTTCTCTTGGCCACGTTAAGTTTCGGCAATCCTCGAGAGCCGATGTCTCCTTCGGGAGGAAGGAATTCTGTTTACGGCCTGCCCGACAGAAATCCCTAATCCTCTTACCATTCTGCCCAAAAGGCGCCAGCCAGACTGCCCTTCACGGAAGCGTCAAATCCTTGCCTTTCACCCTTTCACGCGCATCTTTCGAACATACAGTGGACATCCCAAGAAATGGAAAAATATTCTAATCCTTTACTTTATATACAATAAAAAGTGATATGTAACGGGGAGCTTAGCGAATCGTTACAATGTTATAGATACAGAATGCTCAAATTATTTAAAATAAAAAAATACTGACTTTTTAAATTTTTTGCATACTCTATGGATCTTACCTGTGATTTTATTTGTTTCTGTCTTCCTTGAAATTATGAAGTCAGGAATAAACATTACCTCTGTAACACGAATTTTTATTTATTTAACCTCCGTAACTCAAAATTATGTAGGATATAATCTAAACCTCTGCAAATAGAATATATACCTACAGAAACCTCTCTAAGTCGAAACCCTCTAAAAGTCTAAACCTCCATAACTCGTATTTTCGCGTCTTCCTTGAAGTTCGACTTACCTAGGTTCTACTGAAAGATAAAACAATCCTAAATTGAACAATGCTAACATGATCGAATCTTTACAAAAAGCAGATTATTGAGCTGAATAAAAATAAGTATATGCTAGCACTTTATTAATTATAATGTCTTACTTTTCACTTTGAAGAAGTTAACCTTGTCTTGAGGCGGTATTTTAAAAACTATCGTTGATCCGATGTCCTTTATGCGTATGTTGAATTTTTCATCTCATAAAAATTCAATAAAAAGCTTGCTGTAATCATAGCCATAATACGGCTCCCATTTTTTGGCAGGCAATTTAAAATGTCGCATTGTTTGAATGAAAAGGCATCGCCTGTGATTAAAATTGTCTCTCATTGGCGAAAATCAGGAATTTCGCCGTGCGTCGACTGGAATGGAATGGCACCCGCATTTTGATATGCTTTTTATTGCTCTGCTATTCTGTGGAAAGTGAGTGATAATGGTTTTTGTCTTTCCTGTAACTACGATCATGATGTAAACTCGGAATGCTGTTAATATTGGAATTTGACTACCACAACCATCAACCAATTCCTGGCAACGTTTCCGAAAAATGCAAAATGTGAAGAGGACGTATTAATGAAACAATTAAACCACATTTCAACAGGTTAGTACCAATTTTGCATGAGTTCCGAAATTGGTGCAGTCTCCTTTTAATAAAACAAAGATATTATGACACAAGCAAAAAACATTAGGTTGGCATGTAAACAAAAAGGTTCTTGCTTTGCGTCACAAAAACAAAGTTTAAATTTCGACAAATTTTAACACAGTAGCGTCAAAAGGGTAAGAGAAGTTATGTGGAACCACAGCACCATGTCTGGTTGTAAAAAAGTTCAAATAGAGCTGCTCCTGACCAGCATGTAATTGTCTTAACCATAATTCGTAAGTAGAGTATATTTTGTTATTAGTTAGTTATGTATATTAATACTGCTAATTTCTTAACACCACTATGTATGTACATTCACAGTCACTGATGATACCCCGTTCCACAAGGCCCAAACTCGTCTGAATCTATATTAATTAAAAACCAATTTTTTTTTCTGCCTCTACGGCTGTTGTTGAAGTACCACTACCTGGGTGTCAGTTGGGTGTTGTTTTGGGGACACATTTGTATTTCACTTTTGGGGGGAAAATGGCTATGGACGCCGTAGGCGTCCTTATATTAAAACCCCCTACTGGGGATCATCGCCGCAATAAGCTGAGTTAGCAACTGGACGATTTTCCCCAACTGATTTCCACGTTTTGGCTCATGGATGCAGCATTGATGCACGCGCTGGTCACATTTGTCGGTCGGTGGATGGTTTTTGCCGAGGCTTGACGTCCTTTCCTGTGGGCCCGCCCGATCCTTCGGCTGTTCTGGCGTGGCTGGGTTGATGTTGACGTCTTCCGATGGCGGCTTGGTGCCTTCTCTTCACAGGACATCCCCCGTAGCTGGCGGCGTGGTCAGAACCGCAGTTAGCACATCTCGGCGTTGCTTTTCGCGGAAGTGAGCATACCAGGTTGCTGTGGTTCCCGCCGCAGCGGACGCAACACACTTGATTGTTGCAGTCCGAGGCCTTGTGCCCGAATCCTTGGCAGCGGAAGCATTGTTGTATCGCTGTCATCGGTTTCCTCCTGTTTGGTTGATTTTTGAAGTAGCTAACTCGGTGTTTTCATTTACAATTGTTTAACAAACAACTGCGGAAGGATGGCCAATTTACCATATATTGACTATTTGCTGTTACAAACTTACTTTTCAGATCACAATGGGGAAAAATTCAATGTTCACTTTTGAATTTATAGTGGAACAGAAATGACGATACAATTTGACATATTTAGCCAATTTCGCGTTAGAAAAGTCATTTAACAGCATTTTGTATATTAAATCATATCCCCAGCTACTGGTATTTTGATTGCTTCTTTTCACTGTATTCAAGAATTACATCCAGGTATATAACTTACAACTCAAATATGGGTAGCACAAAATTAACACAGCCTGTAATTAATACACATTACCGTACATTCAGCCAATTGGAATAGCTACTAAAAGATTTATAGTGTTGGACGTTAGCATTTAGTTTCATTAAAGAACCAAAAAATTTTATCAGTTTATACTATTTCAATAAAGCTTTGTACTATTTTTAAATATCATTGCAAAATTTTAATGAAAATTATTAAAGAAGATCTTTTATATAATGTGTTTGCGTTCTGTCAACAAACTTCACTCACATCATTTAAGGACGAAGTAACGGATTTAAAGAGACTTTTCTCATTTATCTGCAAACCATTAAAGCTTTGTGCTAATGTTATTTGTTTTATCCTGTTTTGTGTAATTTTTAAGGGGGAGACTTGGCACCATGGTTGATTAAGGAAAACTGCACAAAACTTCAGTCAGGACGACCGGAACGTCGTGACTGAGATTTTAAACTATGAGCTATTGTTCCTCTGCATGACCAGGATAGTGGCGCTTGAAATACGATCCACCAAAGTGTCGCGTTATATACATTATAATATAGTACGAAACAGCTTGCGTTGACTGAAAACTCACAGTATCCATGAATGGTAAGACACAGCAGGTAGCTGCAGAAAGCTTTTAACACCTAAACAATTTCCACTCACAACAGTCTAGCGACTCAAGATAAACTGTAACAGGGACAACAAGGCCCCGTGAGAGCGAAGGACTGTGCTTTTTAAAGGTAGCTCACACAAAGATAGAAATAGAGGTGCGAAAAAGAAAATTTAGAACCGAGCGCCGACAGAAATAATCGAAAAACTACGATGCAGGAAGCCAATCACTACAAAGTAAAGCTCGCAAGTTTTCGGATGCCTAGGAAGAGAATAAGTAATTTGTTTAGTATAAGACACTTTTTACAGTAATTTTGTTGGCATGTTGGAGCCTACCAACAGATCTGCCAAACGGGATCGACCTTTGATTGGCGGAATAGAAGAGGAAGAAGACAACCGGGAAGGGGAGAAGTCGAAACGGTGGTGACGACGTGTATAAGGACGTTTTGTGCTTCAAATATCAAACTGGGAGCTTGATATAAGCGATCAGACTTAAAGTTTGAAGTAGTCGCTATGAGACTTTGATATTTTCATCGACGTCAACGTCTGTTCTTAGATATTTCCAGATGAGGTTGGGTCTGAGGACAGTTGATGGCGTAAGGTTTTAGCGAAGACTACAACAGCCATCCTTACGGTAAGAGACTTGGTCAAACGTTAATGTAAACCGTTTTTTCTCATATTTTGTCCTCGAAAAATCTAACTATCGCCCTGAGTTGATCAATCCACCTGATACGAGTATCTCTGCCAAATAATTAACTGAACATAGTCGTCTGCATTTGTTGAACCCAAAATTGAACTGAAGACTGTAATTGTAATATGACCTTTAACCAATGGGTATAACCATTGCATGCCCTTTTCTGGATATTTCATTTTCTTAGTGTATTTCCTCAAATTTTGTAAAATCGTGTTGTTGTAGGATATTTTCTTTCATAACATAATGACCATTTATGTAGGAAGAGGGTGTTGCTTAATTCCTTATGATATTTAAAAATAAATACGCCTCTCATCTGTCGGTCAAGTTAATATGTCAATAAAAGGACAAGTTATGGCGATTTTCGTTTAACTTATGTTTACAGAATTGTTCGAACACCTTTTTGATTCAGTAATTATTAAATTATTCATAATTAATAAGGGACCATAAAAACTCGAAACATGTATGAGCATCCTAGGGGCTCAGTGATTAAGGCATCTGACTTGAGATCGGAAGGTTCCCGGTTCGAATCCCTGTCTTACCTTCACCTCTGGTAGAGCTGGCTGTAAAATGTGATGTTATACCTGAACGCTTCCTCAGTTCGGATTTCACTTAAAGAGTAGGTTCCCTCTAGATCTAATAAACCTAGTTGTAACACGGATGTGTACACATCCAATGTAAATTCAAGCTAACGAAGGCTTAACGTTGGCCCAAACAAACATGCAACATGTAAGTCTGCAATAGTTACAGCACTCTAGTTAGATATTATGTGAAATAACTAGATGTCCTTGAGTACAATTGGAAATGATCGTTTAGCTCAATGTTATTGTTTATAACAAGGCTTTGCACAAATTACAAAAATTGCTACTGGACAACCTAATATAATACACCTATTCAAAAATTTTAGCTTGGAGACTTTAAGCGACTGATGTTACCACACAACACGAATTTGAATTAATTATCTATATATTATAGTGTTCACTGTGACAATGCATCTCATACTTGGTGCATGAAACAGCTCGAGACGTGTACTGGACAATATACTCGGAGATTAAACGCACCGGCGAACAGGAATCGACCCCTCCAAATCCACAGGAACAGTCAGCGGTAAACAGTCAGTAAACGTATTTGGTCCTGCGAAAAACTGTTCGCACTGTCGAATTTTAGTAATGGTTTTATTAGACCCGAAACCGACGGGCGGCGAAATCCCGCCATATTTTTGGCACGACACAGCAAAGGTTTAAAAAAAAAAAAAAAAAAAAAGCTATATCGTTCCTGGGTTACTGGCTTAACCGAAAAGTGATGGGGAGAGGGCTCAGCCAATTTGTTATATGTCGAACTAATGAGAGCGGAGAAGAACGGCTCGAGTTCTCGTCGTTAGAGCTATAACTTAGGCCAGTTTACGGCCGCAAGGCATGTCAAAAAAGAAGGCAAAATAAACTGGTGTCAGAAACATTTAAGCGAACACAAACTAATAGGACTGAGAAATTCGACATCTATACTCTATATTACGTTTTTTCTCTAAACGAAATTTATTAACAAATTATACATTAACATAATGCGCGAGAAACATAGCTTGAGCAAGCGACGTAACATTACAGACTAACACACACATCCGTCTCTCTGTCACCATTTGATAAGTTCTAAAAATTTCGTAACTACAACTGTTAATCATACCGAAAAAAAAATGTCCTTGCCCTCCCTACAGATTTTCTTGTCAAATTCCGACAATTTAGGAATTTAGTTGTCAAAACGTAACAAAAGACAGAGACTGACTTCCGCATTTATAGTATTATTCCTGTAGATCACACACACTCTGACTACGAATCACTCCTGAGGGATCAATATAATGTAAAAAAGTGTACACCTACAGTATTGCAAGACTACCTACGATTTGCCTCACATTGCACAACTAACTTTGTGATATCTACAGTTTAACATTCAATCCGAAAACCGACGGCCCAGGCGTGACTCTTAGATCAAAAACAATATTTAAAATTCTTAGCCTCCACTGAGATTTTAACCGGAGACCAGAACCCAAACATTAGTAAGCAAGCGCTTTAACCACTGAGCTACCAACCGCTACACGGAAAAACAGTACAGAGACCTCCATATCCAACGCGTCTGTCTATCGCCGTTCAGTAATTTTTCGAAATTATAAGACAACATGTATTATTTATACAGATAATTTTTCAACCAAATGTAGACAGTATTTTTCTCCTTGTTTCAAAGGATAAGTGTGCAAAGTTTCATCGAGATCGGATGATAACTGTGGATTTGTATGAAGAACAAACAAACCAACAAACACACAAACAGACAAACATACATACATTCATCTTTATATATATAGATTAGTAATAAAAATATTTGAAACTGAATAACGTCTGGTCATAAAGTCTCATTAAAGTTTTGTCATGCATTTATACGCTCCATTACATACGAAATTCAAATACTTAGCAGTCTCATGACTCACAAGAAATCGTCTCATGTTATCATTTAAGTTCCTTTTCTATTTTTATTCTAGTTAATACCTTATCCTATGAACCAAAGAATTCAGTAAGAAACTTATTCATAATTAGGAAATAATTCTTCGAATAACAGGATTAACGCGATTTCTTTCTAGTTAACGCCGCTTTCTGTGGAGAAAATTCATTGCAATTTGCAGAAACAGATAGGAAACTATTCACACAATACTATTGCTATAAAAATCACTTTCAGGTCTGAAATAACCTTCAAAGACGGAACTGGAAGGACTTCAGTGGCACTAAACTTATGTGGATTCTGGCTTAATTCCGATTCGTCTTGTATTCTTGTGGAATGCAACTGAGACGGAATCATATGATCGTTTAAGCATTGGCTTTATGTTGCAGCAAACCACAGTTTGGAGAGTCTCTCAATTATTTTATCTTTGTTAACATCGTTTCTGTTCAAAATCAATAATGTCATTGCCAAATACAGTACTGATCATATTAAGCCGATGGTCCTCTTCGATAAATATTTACCGATAATTTTTAACGATAGCATCACTTACGATAATTGAATCTTGTTCATCATGCCAGATGGTCGATCTATTTTGTAAAGATTAAATATTCTTATGTGGCCGTTACTTTCGTCGTGTCGTGATAACATTGTGGCGTTACAAATCGAGTCCACGATAAGCATTACCGGACCGAAGTCCTAATTCTCCTGGTGAATCGAAGGCCACTGTTAGATAAATAAAGAAGAGAATGAATCCTAAATATCACTTTGGTGTACAGAGGCAGTGCGGTTCAGACAACATAAATTGAAAATGGGCATCTTTCAGATTGACACATTTCTCCACTAACGCGTTGACGATGTTTTTTCTCTACATGTTCGCCTAATTTTTATCTGCATTTTGTTAATTCATTCCTTTCAATCTGAATTCAGCTATGGATCGTATCAGCTGGGAGAAGTTAAAAAAAAATAAACTTTTTCCGTTATATGGTTATACACTAATACATTAAGTAATGAAAATAATATACGTTTATCTGACTGAAGAGAACAAATACACGTTTGTAATAACACAGACGTGTATGCGGGTGGTTCAATAATTACATCATCAACAGTTCTGACAGACGTATTCATTTCTTCGTTAAGTTATTGATTTTAATTGATTTTTTCACATATTTATCGTCAAGGAGCACGTGTTCATCCCACTTGTATACTGACATGTCTCGTAACAGATTTCTCAATCATATTTTTGATGACTATGCTGCTGATGAATCACCGAAAGGTTTTATAGCGCTGATTAATTAATAAATACTTTCGGCTTCCAGCCACAACAGAAACTTGCTTTTTTTTCAAGGCTTAGGGTTTAACGCCTTGTCGACGCCGACTTCATTAGCGTCAGGAAGGAATAGGGGCCATGGCGTGTTGAAGTAACCATCCCGATATTCGCCTGGAGTGATTTCGGGGAACCATGTAAATCAAAATCTAAATGGTCGGGATACGGAGTCAGCCCCAGCACACTACCCCTCGTGCAACGGCTACGTGGCCTGTCTTTCTTCTTCTTCTTCTTCTTCTTTTAATGGTGTTCGGCTACATATGCCATACAGCCAGCTCAAAGTGATTATCGACTCTTCTAGTGTTTCAATTTCTCCAGTACAATGTAGACAGTAAGTATGGACTAATGAACACTATAGGAAAGCCACACACACACACAACACTTAAACACTCATTCGCGCGCCCGGATTCGAACCGGCGACCTTCGGTTCGCGGAGCTAGCTTTCTACCCCTACGCTACCGAGGCCGGCAGTGTCATTTTTGATACTGGTTCACCCTAGAAATCAAATCCGCTCACAGCTACGATCAAAACGGCTATACCGAAATCCAATGAGATCATTCTCACTGTTCGGTTTGGTGACGTCAGGGCAATGCATATCGACCGGAAGATCGACCCGTCACCGGTCAACACCTGTGCGCTCCTGACCTGAACTGATTGCACCGCTACTGTATACGCTCGTCAGTCAGGTCGAATCAACATAAACAACAGACATCTCATGGAACTTGTCCAGGATTTCAGTAAATTGAATGATAACTCATAAAAATATTGCGATTTATCTCACAATACTACACTATGGGTAGAGATTGCAAAAACACCTACAAGTTAATACAAATTATAAAATTGCAAAATATTGTGCAACAATTAGAATTATTGCAAAAGTTTATTATTTTATATGATTCATGTCATAATATAGATTATTAACGTCGTCGTTGGAAGTTCACCAGTTAATCTATGGTACAGCATATATACAAAATGTTGTACATTTATAAACGTTTGTGTGCCGATACATACCCCTTGCATGTCATATCGAAAAATAAAGCCTGAGAAACAGCTAGAAGGTAGACAAACAGGTAATATAGCATATTTCTTGCATAATAACTTGTACAGAACTGCCCATATTTAAGAAGATTTTAATTGTTTATTATATATTTGATGGTTGTAAAGTACAAATTTGCTTAAATCACATCTCTCAAGGAAGGTGTGTATAAATTTTTTCTACACTCAGCGTATAAACTGTAATGATAAAAGTATAATTAAATAATTTATAATAGTGAAATTCTTTCTTCATTTATTAAAAACTATGATTTGATCTGACCATGAGTATTAATGTTATTGGCTAAATTCTGGATAGTAAGCTGATCTGACCTGAACGTCCGAGAGTATTGGGTGAGCGGTATTGCTCTGGCCTCGCATTCGGGAGGGCGCGGGTTCTAATACTCGTTCGGTTATCCAGGTTTGCATTTTCCCCAAATCGCTCATGTCGAATGCCTGGATTGTTCCTTCAAAATGTCATGGCCTAATTCCCTCCCTTCCTAGCTCGCACTCCTTTCTCGCCTCTAATTACCTCGACGTCGACGAGGCGTAAAGCCCAATTTAAAAAAAAAAAATGACCTGACCGTACCTTCATCTCTAGCGTGAATCGGGCTTAGTTCAGTGGCAGTCCGACTAAAAATTAGAACAGAGATATTTCTCCAAACGCCCAACGAGTGCGGTTTTCTGACGCTGCTGGAAGGGCGATAGTACTTTTTGAATACTGTTAAAGGTTTTGAGACTGATGTCAGATTTGCTATTACTAGTTTAAGTGCTCTTAGTTGACTTACCTGGTATCCGACCATGGTGTCTCCTGGCTTGAGTCCTGCGGCCCGCACCCGCTGGTAGGGGTCCACGCTGAGGTAGGCGGCATTCACGAGGACTTGCCCGGGTCCCACCTCCGGAAGCTGCTCCTCCTCTATCCGGAAGTCCTCCTCACGAGGTTCCCCGACGAGCGGCCTCACCAGAACCACCTTCTGCGCCGTCGCCATGCTCGCTACTGCCAGCTGTAGTCTCTCACACGAACACAAGTGCTTACGTAACACGCAGCTCAAGGTCTATCAGCTGCGTGATAAGCGGAGGCGTACACCAACAAACGTTCTAATGCTCGCTGTGTCAATAATCAGTCTGTTTACCACCGCTATTAGAAACATTCCTCGTATTTCATTATCTAAGAATGTATGTGTCAAGCTGATGGTGCTGAACATTAAAATGAGTGTTTTGTGGGTTGTTTCTGACTCGCAACTAAACAAATGCTTTTGATGGCATACGAGTTTCGCCTTTATTCAAGGCATCTTCAGTGCCCTAGATAAACATATATACAAACATATATATATATATACAATGATGTTGCTTTGATTTTTGTACAGTTTTCTGAAAATATTAAATAGGTACTTACAGTTTTTATACATGCATTAACACGCGCAAGTTCGTGTTTCCATACCAGCTACTCTTTTCACACTATCCCTTCTGTCCAAAGTTTGTGTAGGCTGCATTTTAGGTAATTTCACCGGCCACGAAATGTATATAAAGTTTTTAGTTATTATTGACATCCAAAAGTCGTGAGCCAAAGATTATGTGTTGTCGAACTATTTCTTATTTTGAATCTGTGGTCAATAGCTGGTTCTTTTCTGTGGCGGTATGTTTGATTATAGGATGTGTGCTATTTATTCCTGTTTTAGTGTTTTGAACAAGGTTTGGTTTGTTAGGTGTATATATTCATTCATAACTTTTTTTACCATTAATGATTGCTTTTTGTATGTGAAGGTTTTCCTGAATTGTCAGCATGTTTTTGTTGTGATTATTAATCTTTAGTATTTGCATATCCGTTTGTATATTGGTATGCGAATGATTCTGTTGTAACAAGCGTTCGGCGAATGTTGAGTGGTTGGTACATCTGAGAGCTCTCAGTTGTTCCTTGTATCTGGTTTCAAATTTTCTGGCTGTTTGTCCTATGTATACAGTGTCACACTGCTGGCATGTTAATTGGTATATTTCAGATTGGTGGTATTTGTTTGTAAATTTACTTCTGTTAAGCTGTTTTGGATAGTGTTTTTGGTTCTAAATGCTATTTTTATTCTTGTGTGTGTTTGTGTTTTGATATGTCATTGTGCCACAGAACAGACCCAGCTATTGACCACAGATTCAAAATAAGAAATAGTTCGACAACACATAATCTTTGGCTCACGACTTTTGGATGTCAACAACAACAAAAAACTTTACATACAGTTCGTGGCCGGTGAAATTACCTAAAATGCAGCCTACACAAACTTTGGACAGAAGGGATAGTGTGAAAAGAGTAGTTGGTATGGAAACACGAACTTGCGCGTATTAATGCATGTATAAAAACTGTAAGTACCTATTCAATATTTTCAGAAAACTGTACAAAAATCAAAGCAATATCATTGTATATATATATATGTATGTATGTATATATGTTTATCTAGGGCACTGAAGATGCCTTGAATAAAGGCGAAACGCGTATGCCATCAAAAGCATTTGTTTAGTTACAAGTCAGAAACAACCCACAAAACAGTTATTGTAGCAACTAAGGACTCGGGCCGAAAAAATCACCAACATGTTAAAATGAGTGTTCCGCCTTGAGCAAAGTGAGCGTCCACAAACCACCTAGCTCCATTTTGGCCTCCTGTGATCTACTCCTCCGGCCTTCCCCCCACGTAGCCCGAATGGTTTTTGTATCTACCCACCTCCTCTCATGTAGCACGTAGCTTTTTCCCCCTATTGACTCCAGAAGACATTTTGTACTGTTTTTCTGTTGTCAGACTATCGTAAATCACATACGGAGATAATTAAGTGACGGAAATAAATATTTACATGCTGTTGTGTGTTCTGAACCACATTTTAACAGTGACAATTAATATGAATGAATAGCGACGTGGCTTGGCTCGGAACCCCCCCCCCCCCCCACACACACACACACACACACGCAGGTAGTCCAGGGTAGCTTTCCAGCCAACCACTCCCCCCCAACCCTCTCTTACCCCGAGCCACGTAGTTTATGTACGCTCCCAAATGTGTTGGTTCCCTCCCCCCCTCCCCCAATTTACTGATGCACTGATCCCACTTAAGAGAGTGAAATAATTTTCTTCTTGGAATTATGTAACTGAAAAAGACTCAGAAAATATATGTTTGGGATTTGGAACACGAAGGTGATAAAATTATTTCAATCCTGATATGGTGTGTTTTATTTTATTTTTAGTTTTAATGTTTTGTACAAATGCAGCAACTAATAATATGGGCTTTCTTTGTTTGCATATGCCTCGTCAACGTCGAGGTCATTAGAGGCGGAAAAGGACTGAGGGCAAGGAATGGGAAGTATTTTTTTTTTTTTTTTCATTTACATTTGATGCAACATATAGAGGTTAAACTAGACCGCTAAGTCTTCTTCATAAAGACACTATTACTGAGAAAGTAATGTTAATAATACTGATTTTGTAAATAATCACCATAATGGGGTAGCAAGCAGATCAGGAACAAGTTATAGTTTGAACATCTAAACCTAATATATCAACACCACAAGGATATCAATATGTATCTGAAAAACAATATATTGCTAATCCTACGTATTAAATTTTATAAATTAGGTGAGTGCTTTGTCTCTCCTATTTCCTAGTTTTCTACTAAAATCTGAGTAGCCTTTTAATATTGTTTTCTCCTACAGGTTTATAGCAAATTAAAGGAAATATAACCGACTCCTGCTTTGTTCGATTTTAAATCCAACAAAGCTGCATGATACCATGTTCTTGACACTGAATTTCTTGCATCATCAGTAGCAACATCTTTCTCTTTTCCCAACAAGCTATAGTCAAGCTACCACCATTACACAGTTTTTCCATGTAACGTCTCCATCTTCCTCCCGTTTTTTGTAAGCTTAGAAAAGGTTTTCCATAAGTTTCTTTTATTTTAGTACATTACTTTAATTTTACCAAAATATTTTTTAGTCTCCTTGAATGTAGTCCCTGCTACAAATATTTCCTTCTGTACTTCTCCGCACTACTCTCGCAAGCATTTTTCTTCGGCTTTTTGCGCTTACTGTTTACTTCATACCTAAAATATTGGTGCTATTCTGTTCCCGCTATATCTTGAGTACTGTTTTCCTGCTTTGTTATATGATCCGTTAATTTCGGTGCTTCTTATCTAATCCAAGTTTTTCGGCCAGCTTTATTCTTAGAGCCTAATATTTCTTTGAGAGTTTTTACTTTCTCAGTCTTTAATAAGTTCCATTCTTCTACAGAGGATTTTCCTGCAACTTTTATTTCTTCGGGTTTTATGCTCTTTTTTGGTTCTTCTACTGTACACACCTCCAGTTCATTTTGCTGAATTTGCTTACCTACTCTCCTGAATTTCAATCAGGACTTTAAAACTGTGAAAGTGTGGTGTAAACAGCTGCTCCCGGGTATGGATTCTCAATCTTTATTTAATAATGATATAATCCATCAGATGTTTCTTTGTATCCGCTGGAGATTCCTACGTGCGTATTATTCTTTTAGGTTGTTAAAAATGATATCTATTACACAATGTATCACAGATTTCTAACAAACTTCACTATCTCTCGTTTCTTCCTTCTGAACTGAAATTCTCGTAGTCAATTATCGATTTTTGTCTATAACATAACCGTCTTCTTTCGTGGTTTGCATATAACATCCCATTTTGGTATAACTTACTTACTATCAATATGGTTTTGGCACTATACCATCAGTAATAATCCTCCAGGACTCCAATATTGTTCCTTAAAAAGTTCCCTGTTGCTACCCCTTTGGCTAGATATGTGTTAGATAATCTGTATTCCACAGACCAGAAATCCTGTGCGTCCTTCCAATTAATTTTTCTATCCTAACAAGACTTAAATAATGTCGATGCATTTCCATCTTGAAACCTACACGGCTACTTGAAACCTCTAATATTCGCACTGAGACTCCCTGAATTTTTTCTGTTACTGTTATTTCTCCCAATGATCCATTCGTCAAAAGCATATCCGGAATATCATAGCAATATGAAGCTATCAAAATGTTATTTTAGATGCTTTCATTTCCCAGGGACACTCTGTGGGTTCTTAATTTGTTTTCCCCTGCCTCTTCATTACTATGCAGTTAACAGTTTCTGTTTTCAGACTCCAGAGTAAGGCTGTGGCCTGTACTACCCAATGTTACTACGCTCTCATATTAAAAGGCTATTAGCATGCAGTTGTTGGCTCCTTCTAACTGGACTCGTTAAGTGTAATCCTAAAGATTCACATGAAATGAGGATAATATATTTTTCTGTCCTTTACAAATTAAAAAAATTAAATAACAATTTTTCGAAGATATGTGATTGTGTGTAGCGATGAAGTATGCATTACGGACAAGTGTATTTACACCTTCTATTCTTTGTGCTCTTTTTCTCACGGGCTGATAATAAATTAAAAAATATTAATTCTTTCGCCAATTTACGAATTTGTGGAAAACTCTTAATAACTCACATGTATTGATTAGTATAAAATAATTGTTTAAAAAAACATAAAAACCGCCTTCAAAAAAAAAAAGCACTAAAAATTTTTAAAAAATAACTTTATACCTTGCTTAGGATAAAGTAAATCTAAATGGACAATATTTTACATTACTGTCATTGATATTTTTACATTAATTGTGTCGGTGCCAGCTGTCAAATCGCAAAGATCGAATTACTGAACTTCTTTTGGTGTTAGACGCGAAACGGGGAGTACGAACAAAAATTCCCAATATTTTACAGTATGTCGTGAGGCAGGTAGTGTTACAGCGGGAGACACCTTAGGGAAATAAATTAACAGTATTTTAATCTGTGGCTCAGCCTTATTGGTCATCCAGGCTTTTCTCTGACGCTACAGTGTCAGTTGGTAGGCTGCATCATGCAGTAAACGATTTACAGTTATTATAATATCGGCGTATCATCTGTATTTTCAGTTTTGTTGAAACATTTTTCTAGCATTAATTGTAGGTAAGCAGTAACATGATTTTTTATGTATTATTGTTATTTCCCATTGTTTTTATCTTTTTGTTTTTCTTGCTTTCGCTGGCACCGACTCCAAAAATAACTAATTAATGTAAAAATATCAATGACAGTAATGTAAAATATTGTCTATTTAGATTTATTTTATCCTAAGCAAGGTATAAAGTTATTTTAAAATTTTTAGTAGCATTTTTTGAAGGCGTTTTTTATGTTTTTTTAAGACAATTATTTTATTTTTAAATTTTTAGTGACATTATAGTTTGTTTTGTATTTTAAATATGCCGCTGTAGTTCCCATTTTGCGAACTTCCTGGTAGCTCAGAGATTAAAGTGCTTGCTTTGAAAGAAGAATTCTGTCTTTATATACCACACCAACTTCCAGAACGGGGTGAATTGGGTGTTGTGATAAGGAATGTCAGTTTACATTTTTGTCCATGCTATGTTTCGATCGGATCATAACATCTGTTAAAGCTGCTGGTCGATAACCGAAACATGTAACATCTGGGCATTAATACATCCCACATCTGTCTCTGGAATATATCTGTCAGCTCCGGCATCACACAGAAAATATAGATTTTTAATTGGTTTACACAACGTGAAAGCTTGAGACATTATGAAACATTTATTTTATAAATACTATGCCATGACTTAAAAATAGCTTAACAGATTTTGACGGGATTTAAAGCTGTGGATTTTTGTAAAGAACATTGGAAATTAAAAGGGGTGAGGGTAAAGGGGAAGTGTGATTGGGCTTATGTATACCAAATGTAGACTGCCTTTTCTGATTGATTTAAAGTATACTTGTGTAAATTTCTATTGATATCAGATAAAACTGTAGGTATGAATTAAAATCAATTAAGGGGTGTGGAGATGAAGAGTAGTTTGGTTTTTGTAAACCTAGTGTGGGCAATATTTTTTTCTCTTTGTTTTAAAGTATACACGTGAAAATTTCCATCGAAACCAGATAAAAACTGTAGCTTTGTGTAAAGAACATTTTCAAAAATTAAATGGGGTAAGGGAGTGAGTGGTAGAGTTTTGTAAACAGAATGTAGACACTATGTTTCTCTTTGTTTTTAAGTATACATGTGGCGTGTTCAATGAAAATCTGATAAAACTGTGGGTATCTATAAAGAATATTGGAAATTAGGAGGGGTGGGGTAGAAGGGAAGAGGGGTTGAGCTTCTGCAACCTAATTTAAACACAATTGTTCTGTATGTTTTAAAGTATACGTGTGCAAATTTCCTTCAGAATCGGATAGAAATTGTAGAATAAAGGATGGAAAGGAAGGAGTGTAGTTTGTTTCTGTTTGCTTTGCAGTATACATGTGCATACTTCCTTCAAAATCAGAAAGAAATGGTAGATTTGTATAAAGAACATTGGCAGTAATTAAAGTGGGAGAAAGGGGGATAGGGTTTGCGTTTTTGTGAAAGTTATGTGGACAGTATTTTTCTTTCTCTATTTGTTTTAAAGTATACACATGCGAAGTTCCACCGAATCGGATTAAAATGTGGGTTTTGTACAAATATTAAGGGAAGTGGAGCCAGGATATTTTTTTCGATTTTTTGGTCAGAAATCTTATTCATAAAAAATTACGTATATATGCGCCAACTTTCATAAAGATCGGTCAAATGGTGTCGACTGTAACTTTCTAAAAAGAAATTGACAAAAACCAAGGGGGTGGAAACGGGGAGAAGGGTTCAGTTTCTGCAAACCAAGAGTTGGCATTATTTTTCTCTTTGTTTTATAGTAAAAATTTGCCAAGTTCTGTCTAAACCGGATAAAAACTGTGGTTGTGTATAAAATTTAAGCGGTTTAATGGGGAGAGGGGGTGGTTTTTAGATCTTTTGGTCAGATACCTTTTTCGTGAAAAAATACATATAAGCACCAACTTTCATGGTAATCGGTCAAACGATCACGACTGTAGCTTTTTATAAAGAACATTGACAAAAGTTAATGGGGTTGAAGGAGGGAAAGGGGTTGAGCATTGGCAAACCAAATATTGACAGGATTTTTCTCTTTGTTGTAAAGTATACATAATCAAAGTTCAATAAAAATCAGATAAGAAATGTAGATTTCTATAAAATTAAGGGGTGTAAAGGGAGATATGGGATGGTTTTTTTATTTATTTAATTTTTTTTTTGGTCAGAAACCTTCTCTATGAAAAATTACATTTATATGCCAACTTTAATGGAGACCAGTTAAATGGTGTCGACTGTAGCTTTGTATAAAGAACATTGGCAAAAATTTAGGGGGTGGATAGGGGGAGAAGGCTTCAGTTTTTTCAAACCAAAATTTTACAGTATTTTTCTCTTTTTTTGACTAAACATGTCCAAAGTTTCATCGAAATCGGATAAAAAATGTGGGTTTGTAGAAAAATTAAGGGGTGTAAAGGGGAGAGGGGTGGTTTTTTATTTATTTATTTTTTGGTTTGATTCTCCATGAAATATTACATTTATATGCCAACTTTGATGATAATCGGTCAAATGGTGTCCAATGTAGCTTTTTATGAAGAACATTGACAATAATTAAAGGGGTGGAAGGAGTGAGGGGGTTGAGCTTTGGAAGACCAAATGTTGACAGGATTTTTCTCTTTGTTTTAAAGTATACATGGGCAAAGTTCAATAAAAATCAGATAAGGTATGTAGGTTTCTATAAAATTAAGGGGTGTAAAGGGGAGAAGGGGTAGTTTTTTATTTTTATTTTTTGTTAGAAACCTTCTCCATGAAAAATTACATGTAATTGCCAACTTAAATGGAGATCAGTTAAATGGTGTCGACTGTAGCTTTGAATAAAGAAAATTTGCAAAAATTAAGGGGGTGGATAGGGGGAGAGGGTTTCAGTTTTTTTAAACCAAAAGTTGACAGTATGTTTCTGTTTATTTTTGACTATATATGTCCACAGTTTCATCGAGTTCGAATAAAAAATGTGGATTTGTATAAAAATTATGGGGTGAGTGGGGGTAGAAGGGGTGGTTTCTCAATGAAATTCATATGGGACCACTTTGGGGGTATACCCTAGCCACTAAAAAAATTTCATTGAAATCGGTTCAAAATTGGCGAAGATATCGCTGAACATACATACAAAAAAATACAGACGAATTGAGAACCTCCTTTTTTTGAAGTCGGTTAAAAATAAGAACATAGGCAAATCGCAATTAAATTTAGTACATTGTTCAATTGAAAACCATTCTGTCCAAAGATGAGGATGGAAAAAATTACCAGTGGCGATAGAAAATGAAAGCTCGGAAATAATTTGTGGAAAAGGTTAGCAAGAACTTCTCCATTCACTCAACGCTTATTTCAAAGAAGAGACATCTTTAAGTCTTATTGACACAAGCGAGTCATCCACCTCAAATTTTATTTCAAAAGGAATGTCTTCTTGAGCAAGCACTTGTACGAAATAAGGAACAAAGATGGCGAATAATGGTCTTCCCGAAACAAAGACACCTCTTTGACGGTCTCCACGAGAGCCTACATGCCGCACTACGGTCTTCTCAGGTTTTTAGACTCCAAGAATTCGAACCATTCCATACAAATACTCTGTTTCAGCGGACGAGCGAGGAACAAGACATGGTTATTTCCGCGGTATCCATATTAAATACGACTTCGTCCAATAAAAGGCGAATTTTTAAACAGAATATAAGGAGGAAAAATGTTTAAGGCCAAATGCATTATAATTTATGAAACAAATTGGATCACGTTCTTTTAATGAATATCTTGTGCAGGAAACTATAAGTTAAAGCAGACAGTTCCCAAATGTTACAACGCGTTGTCGGTAGGAGGTCGTTTACATGACTGAATATTTCGTGTAAAATGTCTTTTCGCACCTTCAGTATGTTTACGGGATGAAGATAAATACAAAGAAGAAAGAGCTTATGAGGTGCATGCATAAATAACTGACATGATTATAAGATGTGGAAGGAATTATTTGTTGAAAACATCAAATGTAACTCAACTGGGTAAGATACATTGTACAGGTGGTAGTAAATGGTTTCAAAAGCCTTCATTTATTTGAGCGAGTGATGAGGTGATGTAAAGATAAGTGAAAGAATTGAGTTATAATGGTTGGAAGGGGTGCAAAGAAGGGTTGCTATATTTGTCTCTGTAAATTACTGCAGAACACAATCAATAACTGACATAATAAATGAGCTGGAATGAGATTCATTTGAATACAGGAAGAGGGTGAAGAGAGTGGGGGGACTGTGCGAGGCATATAATGGTGACGAGGGGCGAAAGATATTGGTGAAGGAATTAAGAGAGTTGTATGGAAGGGAAAAGATGACCACGACCGAAGCACGCACTCGATTTCAAGGCAATAAGTGTGTGGGAAAATTTCCTCGCAGGTAAAGAGGTCAGGGATTGTCTAAATTACCAAGGGAAATAATGAATACTTTAACAAAAATGCTGAAATAATTTAAAATTAACATTCGAAGAGGGCAAAAGTAGGCGGATAAAAAAAAGGGGGAAAATTTGTGTGTAGGAAAATTTCCATCGGTGCTTACGTTCCATCACAATTAAATAAGTTAAAAATATTGCTGAAAATCATTAACTTAACGCCATTGTTAACCATTTTCTGCTCAAAGTTTCAGGATAGAACAGTGACGTTCCAGTAACATCCCACCACGAACCAAAATTTCTTGCTACACAATGAGGCATTAGTTACACGTAGGAAAGGAAAAATCCTCACTGATAACGTTTGTGCCAGCTACCGAGTCACAGGAAAATAGGGATACTCCGAACGCTGTTTACAAAACTCTTTCACAAACTATGCTTCCATTACTAACTCTCTCTCCAGTTAAATATTTCGACATAATCATTTCCCATTTATGATTTTCATTCACCGCTAATCATATTACGGACATATAAGACTGCTGATCACTTGTACTAAATTACATGAAACGATTATGAAGAAAAGAGTTAATTTAAGCAATACCACGTTTCCAACATGATTTTCGAGTGAAACGGTCTTCTGATCCTCTGCTACAGAAACCATAAAACCTTTGTAATACAAAATACTCGATATCTGACATCTTGAAATACTGTGCAAACAAAAGTTGTTTCTTTGTGCGTATTGAAACTAATGTTACCATCCATACCAAGTATTATAAAGAAGTCGATACTGTGCGTTTCATCACTCATTCTGTTATTATGTCGCTGATATTAAAGTCCACCATCCTGTCAACATTCTCTGCGATTTTATATGGAAATGGCATACGAAGAAGATTAGTTAGACGGGTGATTTCAAATATTTTACCGCTTGGCACACATTAAAGAAATAAAAAACTTGCATTTAAAAATTGATCGACAGGAACTACAGTGCTATCCAGCAAGTAAAGGACTTGGACTGCGTTTGGAAAAGAGACTAACTTGGAATCATCACATCACTAATAAATTAACTGAAGCCTTTGGTAGTCCCTAAAAAGAAACACCTCCTCAGTGCGCTCTGTTACAATACAAATCATAAACATTTTCCAGCTCCAAAATATCCAGTGCTTCTAAAAATGAAGTTCCTAAGGTAGACTTTAAAAGTGTCTTAACTTGCTACAAACGTTCATCTTCGCGGAAACTTTTCTACCGGCAGTTGAAATTTCGTAAGAAAAACGACAAAAACTTTCACGTGGAAAATAAACACCATTAACGTGCTCAAGCCTGCGATTCAGACATGTCTTCAGAAAACATGCGTTACAAAATATGTCGCTTACCACAAGAAACTTCTAGGGACAGTAAACTTGACGCTCGATGAACTTCCTCAGACGCTTTTAGGTATGAGATACAGCATTCATGAATTCAGTATTTATCTTGTTTTACTTCGTCTTTTAACGTAAGATATTTTTGAAACATGAGGTTATAAAGAACACCTTGTACATACAAGCCAGATATTTTAACGGTAAATCCACCTACTGTTATGTAAAAATCACTGTAATATTATCACAGAAGTAGCAATCTTCAAAAACGTATTCGTTTTTGTGAACTCTAATTCATAGCGCTACCAGAGAGCCACAGCCATTATCAATATTCTAAACAATGATAAAATTAAACCTTGATAATGATATAATAAATTTTACGTGGTGTTTCCAGCGTAAGGAGCGCGGACGTATCTCACAAAAAAAAAAATTGTTTAAAATACTCAAAATATGCATACTATCTTGCTTACTTAGTCAAAAATAAAACAAACCTTATACGTAAACTAATTTTAGCACTAATAATAAGATGCTTCATACTACACTGCAATGTACCAGTGTTGTATCTTTCATCATAACTTTTTAAAACAGAAACCTATTACGAAATTTTGATAAATTCTGCTTACCTTTTTAACATAAATCATAATTGTATAACAAATCCAATGAACTTAATTGTGATGGAAATCGGACTTTCAGCATTAATTCACAGTACTGAATACGAATAGTATCTGACTTACAAGTGAGCATTTACGGATACGTGATAGAACAAAGTGAACTAGCAGTTTGAGCGTGTTAAGGCTCCGTCGTACCAGAGATATGACTAGTTCGACTTCATCACTACGACCACATCTGTGCCAACTTTTGTTCTTTAATCTTCTAGGCGAATGTTTCGGCGAATCACCAGGTGCGCCTCTAAAACACTCGTTTCACAAATACAATAACACGAGACACCTTAGCACAAAGCTCGCATCGTTCACAGAAACATGGCGAGACTCATTTTCCCCTTTAGAAAGAACGTCCTTTTATTTCAGTCGACAAAAGCTCTTTTAATTTTGAGATTAAAAGATGACTATTTATCTTAGATACAGTGTGATGCATGGTGCCTGTCCTTTCTGATTACTAACAGATTACCATTGCTTGCTCCGTCCCCTGGTCGCTTAGAGTAGTAAGATGTACTGCAGAATTCAAGCTAGAACATAAACTTTAAAATTGTGATAATGCCATTCAAATCGGTTCTGTAGTTTACACATGATGCGGTAACAAAGCGACTAACAGACACATTCCACTTACAGATTTATTTAGGTATAAGAAGCGTCAGAAAAATAAAAGATCTTAAAATCTGAAACTCAAATGAATATTGCGTGTGACATTATTGATTTGGAAACCCGCACCAGGAATCTCCGCCGCATGAAGTGTCAGATCTCAAATGGGTAATAATTTCGTGGAAGCCTATCTGAATTTGATAAGGGGAACTACAGAGAATTGTTCCAGCGTCGTTCACATACACCAAACAAATTTTGTCAGAGGTTAAATACATGTTGAAGGTCTCAGGAAATTCCATCTTAATGCTGGAATGGAAACAGAGAACCCTCGATCTCCATTCTGAAAACTTCACAGTGAGCCATCATCGACTGAAACACGCAAGAAAATTCCATTAGATTGAGACTTTGATTATTAGCTTGCTACCAAAAATCTACGAGGCTACCTCAGACTACAGTCGTCAAAACTGGTGGCGAGGATCATCTATTCTTATGAGCTGTTGAATCCAGGGACTAGACATTGAGCCGCAGTATGGGTGTGTTTTTTAGGCGCCGCCAAATTATAAAAGTAAGACGCACGAGGGAGCGTCCATAAACCACGTAGCTCCACTATGGTCCCCCCCTCCTCCCCCTACGAAGCCCGACGTGGCTTTTGTCTCTACCCCTCCCCCCCTCACTTTGCACGAAGCCTTTCTCCCTGTTGATTCCAGAAAACACTTTACACTGTTTCCTCTTGTCAGATTATTGTAAATTACATACGGGGATAATTAAATGGTGGGAATAAATATTCATATGCTGTTGTATGTTCTGTATCTCATTTTAACTGTGACAAATAATATGAACGTAAAGCTACGTGGCCTGGCTCAGAAACTCCCCCCCCCCTTTTTCCATGATCGAGCCACGTAGTTTATGGACACTCCGTGAGACCATGTTTGGGAGTTGCGTGTGCATCTCGCACCCTGTTCAGGTGTTTTCCCGTAAAAGTTTAGGAGAATGCTCAAACAGAATAGCGCTTAAGATATCAAGCCTAATAGATGTCACGTCCCTGACAACACTCGTTAATTTCCATTCAATACATCGTCTTTAATCACATCAGCTGTCCACAGAACGTTAAAACCAAGCGCAGTACGTTTCCTTTGTGTAATTGGTATCTTTGCAGTGTGAGACTAACACCCATACTAAAAATCAAAAGACTAGCCACAAATTATTGAACACTAGTAACTTTTATCTTGTCTGGTGCGTATTGCGGGTGTTTTCAGAGTCACTAATGGCCGTCCTCTGACGTAAAAAAAAAAAAAAATTTGCTTTCTGTATGTTAACATTGGCAAATCTAGCAATCTTTTTTCTCATTCTCCGGCCGTACAGCGAGTGATGTCGTCTTTTAAAACTCATATTGGCCGCAGATGAAGTTTTCTTGACTGAGTTAGATGCAGTTCATCCAATCACTGTGAA